>JAQIXR010000850.1:0-18603 GCA_034700825.1 Quadroppia sp. Gr-Ori-00064 | reverse complement strand
AACAAGGTAGTCTGAACAAGGTAGTCTGAACAAGGTAGTCTGAACAAGGTAGTCTGAACAAGGTAGTCTGAACAAGGAACAATTACGATAAAAGAATTTAAATAAATTATTATAAACTCTTAAGAAATTTTATTTATTTAATTAAATAACAAATTTTATAAATATTTTACATCGATTTCAAGCAATTAAATCAAATACATATCAAAGAATTTCTTCGAAAAATCAAAATAAATAATAAATCTTTGACTCAAACGCTTTTAAAGCCTTATTGACGCTTAAAATCAATACGTTTTCCACATTTCATATACCTCTCAACTATTTTGAAATATCTCTCTTATTTGTAGTGCAAACAAGTCTTATAAGGGCTATAAATATTGAAAAGTTTTCATTTAAATTAAATTAATGTTTGTATAAAATGTTTGATAGACTTAATTGAACTGAAATTTTTAATAAGTGTTTGTCTAAAAGTGAAAAAAAGTTAATTAACTTTGTTTTTGAATAATTAAATAAAATATTTTGACATTTAATACAATTCTTTATTTAGAAATTAAATGAACATTATTTTGTTTATTCAAATGTTTATTATATTTGAAAATTATAAATAAAGTTCACCAAAGGCTCAGACTTATGCTAGGCTCAGGGTCAGGCTATAGTGATAGAGTCTAATCAAATTCATTCTTAAGTTTCAAAAAATAGTAAAAAATCAGTCAAACCATAACTTAATGTATTTTTTAAAAAAAATAATGTTGATGTTCCAGGGTCACTTCCAGGTTTCAGGATCAGGTTAAGCTTAGGCTCAACTCAGATACAGTGTGTTTGAACCAAGCTCATGTAGAGCCGTCTCAGGCTCAATATTCGTGAGCCTATGCGAAACATTAGTTATAAACATATAATAAAATTATTGAATATTTTAAATCTTCGCTTTCAATGACCGCTCGTTGTATTTGATTTATTTTATTTAAGTCACGTTTTTGTTAACTTTATTACAAATTTGAAAAAAAGTATATTTTATTAGACATATTGTGCTCAATGACTGCCTATAATACAGAGTCGTTCAAAAAAGACTCTATTGTTCACAAATGTCACAAATGTTTTCAAGTTTTTGATTCCATTCAATCAATTGATTGAAAATAGTTTTCAGTTTTTATTTAAAACTTATAAAGATTTTATGAAAGACTAAATGCGGGTATAATTTATAAAAAAAAATATTTTATTAATTTATATATAATTAAACAAAAACTTTATACAAAATAAATATTCAAATTGTTTGAACACATGTTTTATGGACTAAATGAACACTTAATACAAACACATGAAATATCGATCAAATACTGAGAGTTGCTTTTCTTAGACATTAATTTCAATCTAAAATTTTATTAAAATTTTATGCAAAATGTTATGAAAATGATAAAAAATATTCAATTCCTTTGTTGTATATAATATATATATGATATTCTCACCCCTGAAGTGAATCACACCCTCACACCCGGGTATAATCACTATAGCATTAAGCAATTAAAATAATTATTATATTAAGACTTATTTGACAATTATATCATTAATTTAATTAATACTAATTCTCGAAGGGTTTCCATAAGAATAATTAGACACAAGAAGTGAATAATGAGCAAGGTATAAAAAATAATAGAATATTCTTTATCATATCTTAATAGAAAAATTCAATAATCAAAAATTTTTCAATTTTGGCCTTAAAAGTGAAGCTTAGAAAAGAATAATGAATTAATAGAATATAAATTATATTCTTTTGAGTGAATTAGAGATAATATAATTTGAATTTTCTATTGTGTATATGACTTAAGGGCTTACAGTTTCCTCAAACACAATCATTGCATACTTTGTTATAAGACATATTCAATACATGTTTTAAAAATATATATAAAAAATAAATGAATAATGTTTTTGCAATTTTCTATTAAATTCTATAAGTTTTGAGTTATTATTAGTTTGAATGACTTTGCATTCAATTGCATGTTATTGACAATAACAATTGATAAGTTATCATGGTCATAATTATAGATTATAAGAATCCAAAGGAATAGACGGTGTGTTAGGCCTTCAAATGTTAGAAATAATGTCATTTTGAATGTTGGCGCAAAACAAAAGAATATTCTGTATACAAAATACGAATTATAATTTTGACGTTATTTTAGTACATTTTAGTCATTTTAGTACAAAAAATTATTTTATGAAAATATTTGCGAAAAATCAATTTGACTGACATTTCAGTAGTTCTCGTTTGAGATACAATTTTTTATTGTCAAAAAATTTAATTCGATTTTTATTTTAAAAATATTTAAGTTTAAAAAAAAATTTCAGAATAATTATGAATCAAAAAACATTTCTTTGCAATAATTTAATCTATTTTATCATTGGATTTGATTACAAAATCGTTAAACAATTTTATACATCAGTTGATGACATCAATGGCTCATATCTAACTTACTGTCCACTATGACCATAATATTCACTAATTTTTTTATATTTTGAAATTATTTTTATATAATTTTTTGTTTAGAGAATATTATATCTGAAAAGGTTATGAGATTTTGTTTCAATGGAATTATTTTTTAACTAATATATGAAACTTAAAACTTATTCTCAATTTTTCTTCATTTTCTCATTGTCTGAGATTTTGATAATATATCACAAAATCTTATAAATCAAAATTGTTTTTACAAATCAAAGTCTGATTTGAATATATTTGGTGTAAATATTGTTTACAATTTATATTAAAACAAAAAATATTTGAAAATATCAACGATTATTAAGTTTAATGTTTGGCTTTTGTTGTAATGGTTTTGTATTTTAAGTGAAGACCTGTTGCTCTCAAATAAAACCCAATTCAATAATAAATGGTTAATGCATTGCAACGAAATGTCCTTTTGGTATGGCTTTCCTCCTTTGCCTGTCTGTGTGCGCAACACAGTCGGCGCAAATGTATTGGATGTTATATGCGGTGAAAATAGCGATTCCTATCATATCGTGCTTTAGTTTATGTTTGGTTTAGACTCAACTCAAGCACTCAGTTCTCAATTGAAAACTTTGATCACAAATATTACAACAAATTAACAAAAATTGACTATAATTTCAACACAATATCAAATAGTTTTAGTTTTAAAATATAAGTTCTGAACAACAATTTGAGGTCAGATATACTTTTTCAACACCATTATCATTATCAGCACAACTTGAGGTAAGAAAGTGTTGAAGACTTTAATATTGACTTAACTTTGTTAGAGATTTAATTGAATTTTCAATTTAAACATTTTTTTCAAAAAAAGTTGTTTTTCAAATGTATTTAAAATATTACAAAATTGTGTTAATATTATGTTTTGTATGCATAAAGAGGTCCTATAAATAGTAATTTTTACAAAGTTTTGTATAAATTAATGTAAACGTAAAGCTGACAAAAATTTATTAAAATTAATCAAAAAATCAAATTTAAAAACGATTTCTTAAAATGAAATAAAAAATAAAAATTTTTGAAATTAACAATAATTTCACTGAAGTCAAGAATATATTTTCTAACCTTAAGAATATTTTCATAATTTTATGCAATTTCTAACAACTTATTCCACTCTCAATAAACTTGTTATGAATTTTGAATTTTCTTATATTAAATATCGCTTTAAATATCACTTTCAAGACATAATAGTAATAATAAAGAGATTATTTAGATATGGATTTTATTCGAAAAAATCAGAATTTTTATTATAAATTCCAATCAGGCATTAGTGATGTGCAAAAGCTAACTGTGCTGATAGTGACACAAGCAAATACATCACATCATATACTTTTATTGCACCCTTATATCAGTGGAATCGATGTTTGCATACATTAAAACCTGTTATAATTCACTTCAAAACGGAATTAAACCTTTATTTCACTGTAGACATGATTAGGTCAAGGCTTGAAATGGTCTCAACTTTTATATTCATTTAATTCTTTATAACTTATAAATCAATCAAATATTTGTTATCACAAATGCCTGAGAATCAGACCTTGTGTTTCGCGTATTTAAACTCCATTTTCACTTTATTTTTTTGTGTTTTCAATTCAGATGAAAAAAAATTAATAAATTTTTTCAAAAATGAATTTCTGCCAAAAAATTACTTGAATTATAAAATGATTTGTTTTCGAAGAGAATATTTTTTATTTAATTTGAAGAAAACCGAAAACCAGTATTTGTTATCGCATTGAGACTTAATATCCCGGAGCTATTTAAGTGTACATACTTTGCCAGTCGGCCAAACATTTTAAATAAATACTGAATAAATTGAAATTTCACTTTTTTGGCACTTTTTTTTACATACACTGTCTCGCAATTAGAGCCGGGAGGGCAGGCCCTGACTGACTGATATACTGCAAACATAGAGTTATAAATTTGACCCCAAATTACAATTTCTATGAATAAAAAACAACAAAAAACTGGATTTAATTATGTTTTGATAATTATTTCAAAAGAATTTTACTTTTGAATAAAAGACAGAAAACAAAACATTTCTTATGAAAACCTGTCTTACAATCAGTTCTAAAAAATTTATACTTTTTATGCAAACTCTTTAATGAAGAGAAGTATAACAGAGATAACTAACTGTATCACAAAAACAGACAAAATTATTATAAAAATTATAAAAATGCAAATTTGATTAAAAGGATATGTTTTGCGAATCATTTATTTTGAATGTAAATCAATATTTTAATTGAGATCACAGAATAGTCTGAAGAATATATTCTATAATATTCTAGTAATATATTATATGATATAATTATAATATAAATGTTTTTGAGTTTAAGTGAAAACTCATTCAATGATTAATAATAAAAAGTGTTGAATATTTTGTATAATATATTATGCAATGACTTATAATTTGCAAAATTATTCGTTTGATATGAAAAAAAAGTTTATTTTAAAGTTCTATTTGTTGTTCAGAATATTCATGAGTCAGTCCTAATGTTTTGAGAGATAACATAAAGGAAAGGGCGATAAGATTCAAGTAAATCGTATTTCTTGTTATTATTCTAACGCAAAAGGATTTTTCATATCATAAATGTGTTTATACAGCACTGGGCTATTGAGGATTGGGACTGAAAATAGTGTTATATTTTAGAAAATTGTGTAAAATTTAATTTTATTAAATTTCATGTAAATATCTGACGAATGTATTTGTGTTTTGCAATAATTATTAGATTCACTACTTTATGGATAGAGTTGTTAAGTCGGATCTGAATCGGCTAAACATTAATGATAACAGAGTTTGCATTGAAAGCACTTTTTTGGCATTGAATCAAATAAAAAATACATTAATTTGAGCTCAAATAAGGTTTTAATACCAATACTCTATTTATCAGTTAATGAAGACATAAATTTTTCACTAATATTCTAACAGTTAGTCTTAATACTACTGTCCTATCATTTATTGTGAATTAACTAAAACAATTGAACGACAAATAATTGTCATTTGAGACCAAAATGAAGATATCTTTCATTTTTCATAAAACACTTTACAGAAAATACTTTCATTTATTCTAACATAAGAGCAAATATTGACATCGTTTGCAGTTTTATATTAATTATTCATATTTATAAATACAAAAATAATTTTGAAATAATATCTTTAAATAACATTATTTTCATGTTTTGATTGACTAATCATTTGTTAGATTATTTGTGTTAAATAAGATCCCAATTGAATGAATGGTAACGAATATCTATATCTAAATGATTTGACGAACAAATGATTTCTATGAATTGCTATCAGAATTGCAGACAATTCAAGACATCTATTGTACTGAACAACCTGTTGCTCCCTTCCCTTCGCACCTATTGAGCACTTACACCTTTGCCATATGTATATTGCTATCTACTATTAGGCCTTATCTATAGCTCAACAAATGATTGATATTTTCTATTCAATAATTTATTGCTTTATATAAATAGATAAATAAATATTAGTTATAAATATTAAGTGATTTTCTTAAATCGTTTCGATATTTACTACAACTCTAATAGACTTTCATTTATTATTTATTTCAATTGTTTGTACGTTTATTACGAAATTCAAATAACATTTTACTCTTATTTTAATCAAACAATGTTTTTATTTTTTTATATTATTTTTTCAAATAGCAATTGAAAACACCTGTTGTTATGAATGCATTCATTATCATTACTATCTCTCTCACATTTGTCTACTTTTTGCTATATCTGGAATCAAATCAAAATATATGTCGAAAATTAGGAAAAACTTTTCAAATCTATTCAATACTCGATTCAAACGTTTGTTATAATATAAAAATACAATTTATTTTATCAAAAAAATATTGATATATTTCCTCATCTCTATTGACAAACAAAAGCAATGCAAAGATCGAGAAAATTCTCTTAATATAAATATTTTATTCATATAAAACATTCCTTTATTATTGAATTTTATTTTTGTTTCAGTATTTTATTAATTGAATTGATTTTGTCAAATGATTGCCATTTCGTACAATTGCTGAACACATAAGCAATTTATATGTTAATTATATATCATTTCATTCGCATATTTCCTTTAATTCATTCATTTCTATTACAATGAGTTATATTATATTGTATTTCAATAAACAATAAAAGCATTCATTAATTAAAAATTTTTAGATAATATAACAAATTTAATATACATTATATTATATACACTTTTCAAGTATTAATCAATTTTTTACTTATAAATCCGAATATGAATTCTGTTTTAATAGTAATGTTGAATAAATTGATCAAGTATATTCAAGATATTTTTAGGTTTATTTCTGCAATTGTTTTAATAATTTATTTTGTATTGATTTTGACAAATAATTCTAAATATAATTGAATTTGAAATCAAATATAATACGAAATTTTATTAATTCTTTCAATGCATATAAATTTCTCTTTGATCTAAGGTTTCCTTTAATGAAACAAATGTTTTTGTGTTGTATTTTATATTAGAGCTGTCAGTCTTAATGCATTCTCTCTCTCACTCTCTCTCTCTCTCTCTCTCTCTCTCTCTCTCTCTCTCTCTCTCTCTCTCTCTTCAATGATCAATAAAATAGAAACTCAAATAATATGAAACAAATGCTTAAAAAGTGTTTGAAAGTGAATGAAAGTATTGTGAATCACAACTTGTGATTCAAATCAAATCATTTGGTCTAATATATGAATACTGAATGAAATTCACTTCAAATGAAAATACATAAAAATATTAATAATTATATTCAGTAAAAAATGACTGAATTTGTTATTATTGAAATTGATTTAATTAATAGAAACTTATTTTCATTCAATATTTGAATTATGAATCAATTCATTGAATGAATAAAATTTTAAACAAACACATGTTATTTGTGTTCAAGTCTTCTTTCATACAACCCCTGTTCTGCCACTTGAAAGGTATATCAAAATTAATTAATGAATTAATATTTCTCTAATTATTTATACTTTTATGAAATTTTATACCAATTATAGGTTCAAAGTCATTCAAACACTCTATTCATTCTTTGTCTTTATTGATGAAATCATATATTTTCTGAAAATTTTAGTTTTATTTTGTATTAAACATTAATTCAATATATGTTTGAGTTTTAAGTAATTGAATATCATTTTAGAAATGATTAAAAAAATTCAAATCTTTCGATACAAATATCACTCAACTATTAATGAAATTTTGCCGAATATCTCATCTCTGACTAATTTATTGCTGATCTGTCAGTCGTTTCTTAAAGTCATTCATAAAAATCAATTTAAATATTATTTCAATCAATAAAATCGTTTTCATTTAAATAATTTTTCATTTTTTCGATTTAAGAGTCGATGGAAAGTTGTGTCAATTTTGTGATGAAGTGGTCTTCTTATGGTTTGTGCTCTCATGAGTTCATTCAATCTTGTCTTACGATAAGAACATTATAAAAAAGACAATTCTGTTGATGTAATACCACTTTTAGACAAATTTCTTACAAATATTGGTTTAAAAATAATTCTCAAATTTGTGGACAAAATTGAATTAAATTAAATTAAGAATCGATTTTAAACTAAATATTCCTATGTTTGACGCAAACCATTGAAGCCATAATACATGAATTTTTCGCTTACTTTTGGTTTACATTCAAAAATAATTAGATTTAATTGAAAGTCTTTAAAGCAGTTATTGTTTTAGTATTGGTTATCATTTTCTAGCACTCCCTATCTGTTGTGGTTAACCTCACTGTGCTCTGAGCCTAACTGTGCTGTCAGGAAATTGTCTATTTGTTTGTTTTGTTGTAAGTCTTTCTGTTTTAACTTAAGATACTTTGAATATATGCTATACTTTTCTATTGATTTATTGTTATTTTACGTCTCGTTCGCTAACTATCAAAGTCTGAACCAAAGCGTGATCTCATCGTAACTTCTTTATAGAAATACATGTAAAGCCTATTTTGTTTGGCTCACACTTACAGAACAAATGGTCGGTCACGGCTTCTCTGGCCCACAGGGGGTTCTTCTGTATCCCTGGGTTACAAATATTAAGTTAGCAAACGCTTTGGAAAGTCGGTGCAGATTCTGGTATGCGATGTGTGTGAAGCAATTGTAAAAAGCATAGGCGCTAGAGATTGACTTCAATGCATAAGTTTGTTATAAACCTGTGAATTATGTTTCAAATGATTCACATCAAACAACTCGTTATTAAGGAATGCTTTCAACACAAACACAGAATAATATACATGTGAAAAGGGGTACAAAGAATAGCACATCTTTGAAACCCCTATTTTTGACGCTTAAACTTAAAAGTATTGGATTGAGTATAACACAACATATAGTCATATACTGTAGTATATAGTATTTATATGTCATTTACTGTTCTATAGCACCAGAATTGATAAAATGCCACCACTTTTGCCAACTATTAAGTGCTAAACAATTCCTCTTCTCTTCTCTTCACTTTCAATATATCAAATCCTTATACATAAAAATCTTGTATTCATTTTGTTTTAATCGAAAGTTTATTTTTTTATAATTAAAAATGTTTTTAAATTTTAAGTAAACTTAAAATACTTTTCTTTCACTTTGTATTCCGTATTTATAGTTATGTACAGTTATTTCATACTATTTATTATACAGAATAAGAGTTTCAATGCATTAAAGAGTTAATTGAATTCAATCTTTTATGTCTAAAAGCAGGGAATAAATGATTGAAACATCAAAATAACTTTTATTCAATTCTGGTTTTTGTGTAGAAATTAATGATTTGAGAGTTTATCATAAAATACACTTAAATAATACATTCAACGAAATAACATTTCAGTTCAATAGTAGACTAATGAGAGCTCAGAAAATATTTTTCAAACACTGGTTAACTTAAACCTTGGATCAGTTGAATAGAAAATTCTCACTTTTTTTAGCTTTTTGTTAATAAAATACCCGAAACCATATGATAGCACTGTTAGGCATCGGATGCCTGTCCTTTTGGCATAAATAAGTCAGTTATAAATCTATGAATTATGTTTCAAATGATTCACAACAAACAACTTGTTATTTAGGAATGCTTTCAACACAAACAGAATAATATACATATACCCCTGTGAAAGGGTGTATACCGATAACTTATAATACCTTGTTTTCACTCTTTTTCATATTTCTAAAATATCTTTGAAAACAATATCAAAAATATTTTTCATTAGACATTTGATTCATAAATTAAATTTTGATTCAATGAATGTTTAATTATAATCATTGCATGAATTCATTGAACAAATGTCTATAAAAACATCTAAAAGTTCTTTATCATTATTGACATAAAGACTCTTTTTATTTAACTTTAATTTTTTATTACTAAATATCCTTAGAATTTACACAAAAAAAGTAAAATATTTTATAAATTCTGTTGAAATTAAAAAATATAAAAATTCTTTTATATTACACTGAAAACAGAATTTTTTAATCAATCAGTTATTATTATTTTGTGAAACTATTTTTGAAATTACTTAATGTTTTTGCCATTTTTAAAGACCAATAGTTTGTTGAGAACTGTATATAAGTTGTGATGAAATACACATTTATTTGAATATTCTGTATATTCTTTATATTCTTTTCTTTAATGATAAAAAACATTTTATTATTTATTCTTTAAATAAATTTATGAAAAACTTAATTCAAATTCTTTGATGTATTTCTAATTTCATGAGAATTGTTAGAAATAGTAAAAATTATTCAAAATTTCAATTAAGTTAAATTGGATTTACATTTGTTTTGTTGACTCAAATGAAATCTCTATTTGTTTAAGTATTGGCCAACAAAGAGAGCTTTGCATTGATTAAAGACATAAATCAAAGAGTCGTTTAAAAAGACAAACATTATATTTAATTACACTTTTTCGTAACATTTCTTTGAAATGTTTTATTTAAAAATATTTGTGATTATATTTGAATCCAATTGAGATATCGATTCATATATTCGTCTAATCATTAAAATGATTGAATATAAAGAATATTATAAAGTATTAAATATTTTTTCAATATATCCAAAGCTATACATCTTTAGAGCCGACTTTTCGGCTAAATATAACCTGATTTTGACTTTTTTGATGTCTATTACTTCTAATATAAAAGTGATGTTCAAGTTGTTCACAATTTCTAGCCTAACCTTACATTCATTTCTGCCATTCCTTTGGGATATTAGAAATGCTTATGAAATACAAGTTTTTATTTGAAAAGAAGAGTCAATGAATGAATGAAATGATTATTCAAAGCATACTATCATTGGTTTCATTAATAGTAAACTTTTGGTTTCATTACGTCTCACAACATATAAATGAAATTCATTGTCAATATATTAGATGACATTTCATATAAAATTATATAATAAAAATCTATTCTAATCTAGAATTTATAATATAAGAGCCCTAACTAACCCCTAACTAACCCTTAACTAACCCCTAACTAACCCTAAATCTTGTCGTCATTAATGTTTTCAAACATTAATATTGAAATCAAATAATAATCTCATTTAAAAGGATTGCAAAAATAATACTTAAATCTACTAAAAGGTAAATTCAAATCAATGATACAGTTCCTATAGTTCCTATCAAAGGCTCCGGTTCATTGGTGTCTGAGCCTAACCAGGTCTGACCTAATCTCAAATACTTTAAAATGACAAAAAATACTAAGAAATTAATACATATTTCATACAATAACGATGAAAATGTGTGTTGGAAAGGGAGGGGACTGACTATCTCGACAATGCCAAATATATTTAAACATCTGTCGTGTCTTTTCTGTAAAACTGTTAACCAAATAAAAAAGTGATCAAAACTTTTGAAACGATTTATGCGTTACTGAAAGAGACAATACTTTACATTAAGTGCACAAACTGTTAATAAAAGTATTGTTCAAAGCCTTACAATATGTGAAAATTTACATTTCATATTTAAAATGCATTTTTTGTTAAATTCTATTACATAAGAATATTAACATTTATAAGAATATTCTTTATAAAAATGGAATATTCTTAATAAAAATGTGTATTCGATGTCACAAAATATCATAAGTCAAAGGATGTTCTCAACTAAAAAGGACTTCCCTTTGCTTATAGTATTCATCGAAAAATATTTTGAGTGTTAGAAAAATAATCAAATAATCAAATAAAAACCATCTGTTCTTCAAAGTTGACTACATTTTTGCCATTATTTAGACAAACGTTTAAATAAAAAAAATTACTCCATTTTTTTTGTAGCCATTGTTGACTTGAGTCCAACGATAGGCAATAAAAATGAAAACAAATGGAAATAAAATAATTTATCATTTATTTTAATTTTTAATTTTGTTATTACTTTTTGATACGAAATTCTGAAGTTTAGATAAACGACTTAAAAATAAATTCATTGAAACACTTGTAGATATATTTCGTAATTCATTGAATCCGTGTTTTCACAAAAACAGATAATTCTTGCTTTTTATTGATTAATAGTTTCCCTATTCATAGCATTTACATTGAAATCATGTACTTATTATCCGTTTCATAATTCGTAGATATTCTGTAAAAACAGGTGTTTATCAGTGTTTGCGATATTACATATAAATAAGAATATATTTTGTTTTAAAAAATATATTGAAATTAAATCCTTTTTTAATTTTTTCACAAAAATATCGATAATATAATTATAAAAATAATTCCATTTAATTGTAACTGGATTTCAAAAATGACTTCATTTGTAAGTTTTGAATTCAAACAAATTTAACTGCTTTTAAAAAATGATTGAAATCATTAATATTTGAGTAAATGATTATAATCAGAATCAGTTAACTATAAGACAACTGATGATTATATTTGCGATAAATTACGAGAATTCAAAAAACAATGAGATTTTATATGAAATAAAGGGTGAGTACTAATTAGAGACACAATAATTAAAAGCACCGAATGTTATGAAGGAATGCACGTGAGGTTATGAGTGATATGTCATTCGATTTGTATTTTTTTGAAGTTTTCATAATGTGATAAAAAGTGTTATAAATATAAAGTGTATAAGACATGGATTAACTTAAAGAGAAGCATTGCTGAAAATGCTTTGGCAAAATCCATTATAAAAAACTGAATTTATTAAAAAAAATAGAAATTTAATTTTTAAAAACAAGGATAACTTTTCCAAATATTCTTCGATTTTAATAAATTAAACGGTTTTCGGATCTTATTGAGACATTTGTCTAATAACTTAATTTGAAATTAACAAAAATTGTGGCATTAAATGAAGAATTAGATAAAAAGTTTAAAAACATTCCGCCAAACGTTATTTTAAACCAAATGAAAAGAGTTAAGAACAATGTTAGTATAGAGGTAGATATCGGACCAAATTTTATGTTCAAATGAAGTATTTTTTATGTATTTTTAAAAATATTTTAAATTTTTAATTTATAATAAATATATTCAAAGTTATAGCACTTTTAGTTTTGTGTCTCTAAATAGTACTCACACCTTACATTAGTTTTGAAAAGTGCTAAACAGTTGGGTTAAAAACGATCGTTAAATATTAACCATGATGAATTCAATAATTTTAGATAAATTATAGCGAATTATATTTATAAAATTATAAAAATAAACGACAGTTACTTATGTTTGACATTCGATGCGATTAATGAATGTCTCAATTTTTACAAACTGTCAATGAGTTGTAAAAATTGTTTGAAATATTCACTGCTATTTTAAATATTGTAATACTGGAACAGACTAGATCACATTGATTACTCAATTGAAAAATCATTTTAAACCTTGAAATAAATATATATAAAAAATTATTTCATAATTTAAAATAATTTATTAACACTTTATATATTAGATGTATTTTTTTGTGACAATACAATAATTTTAATAACAATAAGCAATAAATAATTTATAAATGGAATGAAAATTTCTTCGAATGTCATGAGTGGTTGTAAGAGGGTTATTGACTCTTGGTAACAGTTTGAGAATATTCTGTGTTCAGTAAAAACATTCTTACAGTCAGTTTATATACCTCTATATTAACGAATAATGAGGTGAGCCTTTACGATTATAGCAAGCCTGGCTTTAATGCAAGCACCTGTCATTTCATGCAACTCATATGGAAAGACACTACCGGAGGGTTAGCCATTCAAAGGTGTTTTCGACAAAAAAGCTCTCAATGGTATGAGACGTATGTTGTAGTTGTAGATCAATTGCACACAACATACGTCTCATACAGTTTAGAGCCCTTATCTAAGCACAGGGCACAGCCAACGCCAATACTGCCTTTCCACACAAGCGGTGTGAAATGATCGGTGCTCTCGTTTGAAGCGCGGGCTTGCAATAATTGTGGTTGCTCACTTCATTTTTCAAGAATAATATAGATATGATTTTAAGAATTTTTATACAAAACACAGAATATTCTCATATAATATTATCGACAATCAATTGCTGATAGAGACCCAGGACACCGAAGCACTGGTATCAAGTGGACAGTTGTAATGCACAGCCTTCTACGAACGTTTGCAGTCAATGTGCTATCAGTTTCGTTCAATAGTTTCTACATTGACTGCAAACGCCCAAAAACGACTGCGCTTTGAGGTCCTGGGTCTTAACAATGATAGGGCCGGCACTTGTGTCCAAATTCAACAGATGTGATCGCGATTGACGTTCCTCTCTGTGTGTCGGCACCCGTAACACATCCATTACTGTTCTGCTTGAGTATTAGCACATACACTCTTATCCGGCGCCACTCAACTCACTCAATCAGCTCTGGTATGTCAGAACCGCTACCGAAGTCTCTGTAGGAAAGACATGATTACAGCATTGGTTGTGGTTATGGCGAAATGGTCGGTACATACCTAACATAACATACGGGGCGTTGAGGCCAGGAATGGACAGTCGTCACGAATATCCCCACATAGACTGTAAAGCAATGAATTCATATTTTATAATAACTTTTGCTTTAATACAGAATTTGTATTAAAAAGTGTTTTCTCTTTGAAGTGAAAAACAGTTTTCAATGTCTTTATATACGAAAGAATAAAAGGATTTTAAGTTTTATTAAACGTTTTGTACGTTTAATAAAAATTAATTAAAACGACCATTTATTAATAATATCTGAACTATAGAATAATGTTCAGCCTTTTATCACTACCAAGGACAGTCAACTGTATATGTGATGTATAGTGTTTTTGTACTTTACATATCGTTTTATGTCCTTAACAAATGTTTTATATAATAATTTTCGTCTAATATTCTCTATGTCTTTCATTGTGTAATACTTTGTCATAATATTAATTGACATTTATATGAATCATATCATATTCAGCATTAACAAGGTCATATTTAGTACAAGCAATCATTTATCAAGAAATTAATTGTGTGAAACTGTCAGGAAATTATTTTCTCATTAGATATTAAATATTCAAAAAGTATTTTCATTTAAAAATTAATTTTAAGAAAGTTTTAATTCTATAATGTATTGAATGATATTTCATTAATAGGGAAAACTTCAATGAATGTCAGGGTCAACCCTTTTGCATTTAAATCTTCATTTTAAGCCGGTGCTCACACCGACCCCTTTTTAGGTATGAAAAAGCAATAATAATAGGTTAAGAATAATAATTATAAAGATTACAAATATTTGATAAGATTTTATATGACTAAAAAATTTTATAATAAAATAACATTTAAATCATAAATAATTAAAACACAAATTTAAAAACAAATAAATTGATTTAATATTAAAACTTTGTCATAATGTACATTGAGTTGAAAATTTATGGCAAATACATATAAAACAAATGTTATTTTATACCCTAATTAAAGGGGGTGTTTATTATACTGTAGTTTAAGCAACAACTGCTTTAATACTGTACAACAAATGTGTTAAATATTAACGTCTCGTTTAAACCGAACTCACTTTGAAACTAAAAATTAATAGTAAAATAAAATTATATTTCATATCATTTGATGAGAAAATATTTCATATTTCAAATAAAATGTATAAAACATTAATTTTTGTATCAATTTTGGCCACAATTACAGCCAAAGGTATCATAACAACGGATGGAGTGAACAATGAACACAATAGTGAAACATACGATGATTCAAAGTTTGGCCCATTTTTGCAAGAATTGTTTACGTCAAACAATTATCTCGCATTCATTCAAAGTGGTCTCGTATTCGATGCCAGTGTGTTTCCGGCCACCGATGACACCACGGACATGGATAAGGCGACTGTCCACCTCGCGAGCCCACTAAAGCCATTGACGTCTATATTGGCGCCCATTTCTAATGTCAATCAAACCAATGAAGCAGTCATTAGCCATAAGTGACAATTCTCTGGTCACGTGAGACCATCAAGATAAATTTTTTTATATGAATAATTTTTATTGAATACGTGTATTATTCAACTTTGCAAATTGATCTGGATACTATCTAATCAGCATTGCCTTTTAAATGTTATACGCTTGCAAAGGGGGTATTGTTTTCACAATTGAAGAATTGTTGTAAAATATATCAAATTTGTATTTTTAAAATTGAATTTTCTAATTAAATAAAGACAAAATTGCTTGATAATTAACAAGGTTAATCTAGTACTTTGAACTAATATCCAGGCATCGAGAGTTCAGGTGGTATTAGAACAATAATAACACATGTTTTCAATTTTTTTCTTAAGAATGAACTTATAGTTAATGCACAGACAAAAACAAAAACAGTCTTTCCATTCATTTGTGTTTTACATAACTAGTGCTGAAATAGCACTTCATTGGACTCAAAGTTATTAATTTGTTTAAAAAAAATGAAAACAATTTCGATTCACGTCTTCCTCCAGTTCCACATAAGGCCTTCTGTAGGGTCTCTCCCACTCAGGTACCCACACACGTATTATGTTGGGTACATATCGTAGCACCGGGTTATGTGAACACCGCCTCCGTCAATGTCAACCGAAAGAAATAAAACTTTTTTTCAGTCAATCTATTTCTTTCGGTTGACATTGGCTGAAGACTTGGCGCCGTCACAACCCCTGTGCCCCTCATCTAACGCATTCTTGCAACGACTTCGACCATAAGTGACGACCTTTTCATCAATGAATTCAACGTTTATAATGTGTTTTCATTACGTTTTGGTTTCTCTTCAATGAAGTGGTGTTTTGATGTGAAGCTCAGTTTTGGCGTTTAGCCCCTGAAGGCGTTAAGCCCCGGATAGGCTAATCTGGTAGAGTTTGATTCGAAATTAGTTTTAATTGAATTAATACATAGTTTTGACAACAAAAAAAACTTACGAATGATTTTGCGTTCATTTTCTCAAGAGTTGAATGAAAAAAAGATTTTTTATTAATTTTTGAAAATAATTTTGAATTCAAAATATATTTTTATTTTCACTCCTCTTATATACACCTGACATGTGATACATATGATTATTATTGTACAAATTTATTTTACAAACAATTTGTTCAAAAAAACAGTTGTTTTTCATACGAATTGAATATAAATAATATTTTTTTTAAATCAATTTTTTTTAGTACATAAGAGATAATTGATGTTCTTATCGTACTTTCCCTATAGTATAAAGTAATAAATATTTGACTTAAAATTGAATGAAACAACAATTATTCAAAACATTCATTACATTCAAGTGTTTCACATGTTATGAGGAAAGGGTGTAATATTGAATTATAATCGAGAAAAAGCAATAAATAAACGAACGTTTGAAGCAAACATTTGTTGCAAACGTACGATAAATGTACGATAATATCATTAATTAACATTCATTTTTACGTTAAATAATATTAAACATTTGTTTTCGAATATAAAGAATAGTTTTTTGTGTTTTTTTTGTATAAAAGATGTGAATATTTTGTCGATAAAAATATTACAAAATTATTTTGTGAAGAAAAATAAACTTTTGAATTAAGTTTAAAATATTTATTTTTGTAAAAATAATGTTGAAAATAACTGTCCTGTTATTGTTGGCACTGGTATCCCTGTCCAGTCAAATGACTATTAACCAAGATGCAATGGCTGAGACACAGCACCCTATCGTTGAGACAGTACTGGCGGGAGCAGAGGATGTGAAAGTACCTATCGATGGTGAGCCTAAGGCCCGTCGCCCTCTCTTCTGGACCATTGGTAAAGCACTGGAGGGACCGGCGGAATAGCCAAACCTCATATAAGAGATGAGCTTTATATGTATGTATCGGATGAAGAGAATCGACGCCGTAATCACAGACATAATTGTCCGACGCTTACATTAATGTCAAATATATGTGATAAATAAATTCAAGAAATATATTTTAAAACAATTACATGGTTTTTGCCTTTGAATTCATGAGAATTGCATTTGTATTAAAGAGAGTCTCAATTGAATTGATGTGTTTGTCATTGCTTTCACGTGTAGTACAAGAATTTCAAATGAAATATCTCGTCAATAGCAATGACATTCTCTTGAATTTAATTGAGAATCTCTTTAAAACGTCTGCAATTTTTATGAATTCAAAGACAAAAACCCTGTAATACTTACTGTTTGTAAAACAAAAAATTAATAAATACTACAATAAAAATACAATTTATTTATTCAAAAAAAAAAAAATACAAAATCTTTTGTTTTATGCAGTTTTATACAGTATAATCGCAGAGAAAATGTCATTAGAAATAAATTTACATAATTTTTATCATCAGTTGTTTCGAAACACGAATAAAAATGTCAAATAAAAGTCATATAAATTTATTAACTAATTATTATTTTCGTGAATATTCTATGAAAAAAAAACTATTGTTAGAAAAGAAATGTTTTTGCTGTTTATCACAAAAAAACTGTAAATAAAATTGAAACATTTATTTCAAATTACCAAACAATTAATAAATAAATCTTTTGGTAAAATGGTACTGATCCAGCTCATTTTATTCGTTTTCTATAATTTAGTTATTATTTTCTAATAATAAATACAGCCCTCTCTGTCAGTGAGTCACAGAGTTGAGATTCTGTTTAATCTTCTCGTTAAAAATGAATTGACCTTTGGTTTAGGACTGCTATAAAAAATACTATGTTTTAAAATGCATTTGTTTTAGATTAAAACACAATTAAAAACAAAGATCGAGAGCACA
>JAQIXR010000849.1:0-18609 GCA_034700825.1 Quadroppia sp. Gr-Ori-00064 | reverse complement strand
CGCTTCCTCATCGGTGACCCTATCCGGGAAATACAGATCACCGAAGAGATGCCAAACGAAATAGTTTTGAACACTTTATGGCAAAACGTTGTCTTCGGTTGTCGTCTGAAAGAGAAGCTATTTTTCTCTTGAAATGAATTTATTTTCTGAATATCAATTGATTTGAAATATTATGTCTTAATTATAAACACTTTTATTTGCAGTCTTTCAATAGTTGTATAATTGGTGAATAAAAATATTAAAAACAAACCATTTTTCGACTCGAATAAAGACAACGAATATTACAATCAAATATTAAATGAATTTTTGTTAAAAAACATTTTATTCAAACAAATGTTTATTAAATGATATCTAAAAACAAAATATAAATTCTTATGATTTTTTCAATGATATAAACATTTAATGTCAAAAAAAAAACATTATTTTTACCAATAAGTAGTGATTATTCAAATGTTAAACAAAAAAATAGCAAAATATTTGAATCAAATATTGAATAGAAATTTCAAAATCAAAATACAATGAAATAAAAATCAAATTTAAAACTATTTTTTGAATGACTCAAACGTGAGATCTGTTCACATCTCTCGGTCTCCCTTCTTATGCATTGCCATATATTGATCCAATTCCATATCCAAGTCCTCTTTGGCCTCGCTTGAGATGTTTGAGACAATACTATTGTTTCCTCTGTTTGTCATATAGTTATCGATCTCCATATCGAGTACATCCCTGTCCACAACCACTTCCTCTTTGAAGACCAGTTTATTACGAACTGATCCGCCGTATATTGACTTGAAGTTAACGATTTTGAGGCCTTCAACGCCTTCTTCATCATTGGTGGCCATAATGTCATCCAAAGCTAAACGCATTTTCTCATTGGTCTTGATTTCAGACATATATAAATCGATTTCAATGTCCAACTCATGTCTTGTCTTCATTGGCCCCGACTTATACTTGCGATAAAGGAGTGGTAAATGCAATAACTTCTTGGCCTCCAGGAGTCGGCCAAACTTGTCGGACCAACTCCTTGTGGTTTGTTCTCCAGACTTGAGTTCATTGAGTCTGGATTTAGTCCTTCCCGGCATATAAGTCATTCCCAACCGGTTTGCGATCGCCTTATTCTTCAGTTTTTTGCCCAAATTGATCACATGATTGCGTTTGACGGCTCTTCTCATCGATGTCGAGCCAAACGCCAGCTCTTCGGCGGTCATGTCATCTGAATTGAGAGACAATGAGAGACACATTCACTGAAAAGAGACACAAACCGTCAAAGTCTTCATATTCGTCGTCGTCTTCATCCATGTCAGTGACGAAGACAATGCCCGCCTTCTGTCTGTTGTCCATAAGTTCTGTAAACCTCTCGGCAATCAATGGTCGGTTAGGTTTGGCCTCGACTTTAATGCCATTCAAATCCCGTTTTCGTCTTTCTCTGATCCAAACCCTATCGACAATTGTCTTAATTGGTTTCTCACGAATGGGTTCACTCTTATGGAAGGTCTCTTCGATGAAGTCGTCCACCAAATCGTTGTCCAATTCATTCATCGGACAATTGTTTGTTAATTGCATTTGATTTCAAGACTAAAGACAATCGAAATGTGATTTCAAAACAAAATATGGTTTTCATTGAAAGCGTTTTTGCGCCAAAAGTTCATAAATTACGACCTTTTTTGACAGTGTTTTAAATTTTGAACAAATTATTTATTGAACAAAATATTCAGAAAAGCTGTAATCAGTGAATACAGTGTCAAAGGTCAACATATTTGACCCCTTAATAAAGGGTTGAAATCAAAGTTCATTTATATTTGAAAAATTTATTTAATATAAAATTACGTCATTTTTAATCATTTTTAATGCATTTTTTAAATGAAAAATAATTTTATTTTTTGAATAATAGGCGGCGATATTAATGTGGTTTCCATTGATTTGTTTGAAAGTTGTCTTCAATTGAATTATTTTTTAGGTTTTGTCTGAAAATCAATTATTCGATAATCAGTTGACTCTGTGATGACATTCAGTGATATCTTAAGTGTTTTTCGTCTCAATTAAACTCAATATTAAACTTAAAAATTATTTTATTCGTTGTTTTAAAACTTTTTGACAATAATTTCAATAATAATGAATTGATTTTATATAACAATAAAATATTTTCTCGAATTCAATAATGAATTTTATTGACTATTTATTGTCTTTATTGAGAAATGCAATTTTGAATGAATAATAAGATTGCAAAATATTATTGAAAAATATTATTGAAATTTACCCTAAATTTCAAATATATTTAATAATTTTAATACAATTATATCATTGAACGTAATATCGATTTCATGTGAACTTTAAAGTTGTTTAAACTTGTAATGAGAAGTAAAAATAAAATGAAACTTATAGTCCATTTCATTATTAGAGCACCTGGACATCATATGAACTCCAGGGTCTTTCAGTGGGTTGAAGGGGAAAGTGAAGCCAAAATGTATTTAACTCTATATTTAAATTGATTTTTCATTATTTAAAATAATATCTTTTGGTTTATTAATGGATAGCTAACTGTGTCATCAATATTATAGCGCAGGTATTATACGACTCGTAACACATTTGAGACCATTTCAGACCAATTCAGTCGAAACCTCATTAGAGAAGGAAAATAATGTTAAATAAAAGGAGAATTAAATTCAAGTCATAAAAAATTATAAGAAAATTCATTTTCACAAAATATCCTCATTTTATGTTTAAAATTATATAACATTGAAATGACTTTTACTATGAATTCAATGAAACAATTGAATGAAAATTCATTTCATATGAATATTATATATTAATTATTTTTAAAAAGTAATCATTTTGTGAAGGATTTGAGTTTATATAATGTAATCAATTATAGCATTTGTGACACAAATCGTTGCCATTTCAATGATGACCAGACATTGAGAACTATTATAAGACACTAAAACATTGGCACAACTTTTAAACGAAGAAATTTATTCGTTTATACCCTTCCCTTCAGATATGGTGATCGATATCATGATAGGGAGAAGGACTGGTAGTATAACCTATTATAAAATAACTGTGACATTGCTTTCAATGATATTACTGTTAAGGGGTTTAAAAAATGATTAAAAATGATAGAAAATGATTGAAATTCATTGAAAATAAATCATAAATTGAAGTACAGTTTAAATGCATTGAAAAATGTTTGAAAATCTTATTAAAAATCTCTGCACTGAATGTTCACTAATTGTTAAGCGATTTTGAAAAACTAATTGATAAGGAATGTGTACAAACAGACACATTAATATCAGGTACAAATTCACATAAATTATTTCCAACTTTATATCAAAACAAATATATTTGTCTTAAAAATAAATGTTATAATTTTGTGACAATATTTTCAATCATTCAATGATTTCTAATTCAAAACTTAAACATTTGAATGACTCGTTTGATCATTAACTATAACATCAGGTCTTCAAACACTCACTCAATAATATGATTCATCTAATGATAAATGTTTTTTAATTCGCGGAAAATTTTTATTTAATTTTTAGAAAACTTTTTATTCATAAACCTTTATATTTAATAAACCAAAAGGGAATGTAAGACACATTTGAACATTGATTGCAATGGTTTGCGTCAATATATCATATTAAGTGTACTTACAGTATATCTCATTAGAAATAATTTTTTATTTAATTACTAATAAAATAAATGAATTTTCGTAATTGAATTGATCGTAAAACTCATAACTAATTAAAGCTTAACATTGATTACATTTTTCAACATTTATTTCAAATGTCTTTCGATGTTTCAAACATTGCATACATTCTTACTTTCAATATCAAAAATATTATTCTTTTGTTTTGAATGTTATTATAATTACAAATGAAATTATATATTATTTACTCTACTCACAAAAAAGACAATAAAAAGTCAATTTTCAACCTTCAAAGGGTGTCATTAAGGATGAAAAGCTTCGAAAAAATTATTATATATTTGTCTCAATTCATATGAATTGAAATGAAATTATATTTTTATTTATTTCCAAAAATATTAGTCATAAAAAATTGTTATTCAAAGCACGTCTACTCCGAGTCTTTTGGCTAATGGTTTTGATGCCTATTCCGTCACATGTGATGGAGAGGACAACCAGTGTTAGATTCAGGGGCTATTCATTGTTAAGTATGCAGGGGCTGTGTTATTAATAAACCACAGTTAAGTGACTATTAATAGAGAAAAGTTTCCGATAGTAAACAAAATCACTTTCAATAAAACAAAGCATTCAATAGTATTTGAAATGACAATCAATTCGTGATTTCGACGCAAAACATCATTTGCTTTAAAACATAAACAGAGGAATAGTTTTAATTATATTAATATACAGTGTTTTTCATTGCAATTGCAAACGACTGACAAATGATATACTCGTATCCCAATAGAAGGTCGACTCAACTCATATCAAATGATAAAATCTCCTGAAGTAATAATTTTGAAAATATTTTTAAATATATTTTTTAAGTGAAATCTTATTCTCATTGAAGATAACAATTAAGTTATTTTGAAATATGATTTGAAGTTATTTTCCATAAAATATATTTCAGTTTAGCTATAATTAAAGTTTTGTTTTTTTCATTTTTCATTAGACTGTGTATTGAATATCAATCAAACATTGATTATATTTTTGAAAGGCGTTCACAAATATATTAATAGTAAAAATTGTTGTCAATAAACATATTATATATTATTTGTTCAGAAATTATATTTTTTTGACGATTAATGAATTTTACGAAAAAGTAAGTAATTTTAAAATAAAACATTGAATTCATCTCAACTCAAATTGAAATTTTAAAATCAAAATTCATTAAATATATTCGTATTTTGAAATAGCAATGAAAAAATTAATGAAAATGTTTTTTAATATATAACTAATTTATAATTAATTTATTTTAAAAATAAAATTCCTATTAATAGTACGAAAAGTGTAAGTGAAAAGTGTTTTCAATATTATTACATCAATGGTTTGAATGTGTTTCACATGAATGTTATGTAATTAATGAATTGTCAAAACATTAAATCAATATTTATTTAGACATTGAATTTATAAATACATTAACACTCAAATCGATACTATTTTTTCATGTATTATATTAGTGTCAAAACTGGAAATATTTTACAAAAATTGTTATAAACATTGATTTTTGTAATACAACTGAATGCAGAATAATGTGCTTGGTTATTTCATAACTTAAGGGGTGTTTCTACATATTAGCACTGCTGCAGTGGAAGTCAATCCCTTTCCCTCTTCACTGTTCGATCCGGTATTGATTAACAGCAATACTATTGTCAACATATTTGCCAAATGAAAGGAAACCTTATTTGCCTTAACTCTAATCAATAGCTATTAATCTCTAGGCTTTCGTTTGATTATATGTTTTCACTAATTATTAATAAAAAGAAATTCAATTGAATTGTTGTTTCTGAGGCTGTAATTAGTGTTTGAATCCAAGCCTAAAATTGTCTTTACGTAATCCTAACGTAATGTCAAATTAATTTTGACTTTCATTTTGGTTTGAGTTCACAAATGAACTGACAATCAAATTGTTTAATACTATTATTGTGACACAAATACTGTTTATGTGATGTCAAAGACTCGACAATAGACTCGTCCATCGCTTGTGTCTCAAGAAAATTATGAATGATTTTGAATAATATCTGTATAACCACTAGAAGGGGACTACCTTATAGACTAGACTAGACTTGGTTCATTAAGTATTATTAATAGCTATATTTCATCCAATATTTCCACAGATTTTTTATGGTCTCTTTGGTTCAAATGAAGCTAAAAGTTTTTATTCATAACTTTTAGTTTAATATTTGATTGCATTTATGAACGAAATGCTATTGAAAGTCAATTATTATTAATGATCACAACTTTTCCACCAAAGAATTGTTTGCCAATTGTTTCAAAACTCATGTGATTATGTGATTCATATGAATTGAATTGAATTCATATGTATTTATTGTCAAAAGCAAACCAATAATAATATACTCTATTGTTTAATAACACTAAACGAAAGCGAAAGCAAATGTCATTAAACGATAGGATCGACAACTGGTATGTGCTTTGGCGGTGAAGGTCGTCGTCATCCTTGTTGAACAAGTTATGCTAATACAGGACTTCACCTCTAGTTATCCAATACCTGTGCAGAAGGAGAGACAGAAACAGACGGCCAGTATTGAAGAAATTCATTTAAGATATGTTTAAAGTCAACGAATAGTTTGATTTTAAAGTCAAGAAATGCTTTTATGAATCAATTGGTGTTTGAATTGAATCACAAGTGAGTGTGAAATGTCTTGACTTTTCAATTGATGTCAAGTTTAATAGTTTATCTCTAATTAGGGTTTTTAAGACTAATTTTTTCTCCAATTTTCTCATAAACTTTCGTTTTCATTAAAGAGAAAAAACTTTTCTCAAAAACTTTTTTCAACATTTTATCCTTAACTCGATTTTTATGATATTTTTTATAGATTTGGGTTTTATTTGTAAATAAAATTTGTTGTGAAATAAAAGAGTCGAAGACATGTCAGATGTGGACAGAGAACAGTCTAATAGACTACTGAACGGCACAAACGGTGGTCTCAAAGAAGTCAAAGTAATTCAACGTTCATTCGATATAACGAACGGAAAATCAAAGAATTTTGAACTCATTTGGAATAACCTTTCGTATAATATCACCAATTATTCGGGTATAAAGTTTTGGGACAAAAAAGATGTCCAATTATTACGCAATTTGAACGGACGGATAAATAGTGGCCAATTGACTGCAGTCATCGGACCCTCCGGTGCCGGTAAGACAACACTCATTGAATGTCTGGCCGGTCGTCGCCGTATTGGTGTGACGGGCGATATAGTGGTGAAAGGGGCCAAAAAGAATGTTAAGTTGGCCTACAATTCACAACACGAATCGCTTATATCCCACCTGACAGTCGAGGAGACACTACTGTTTGCGTCCAAACTGAAGAACTATCAGAAGAATAGTTTAGTGAAAGTAAGACTAATTGACGACAACGAGAATGTCTACAATGCGACCACTTTTCCCGAAGAGAATATTCTGATTAAACTACCGAACAGTACATATCATCAGAATTTGGTCCAAACATTGATCTCAAACTTAGGTCTTGAGAACTGCGCTGATGTTAGAGTCGGGAACTGTAGGTATGTATCAATTGTTGTACTGATAGACAAGTTATAAACAAATCATTCGATCGTTTGTCTTCTGTCCGACAAGTGGTGGACAACAGAAACGCCTGTCGATAGCACTGGAGTTGATATCTTCGCCGTCGATCCTAATGCTTGACGAACCGACCAGTGGTTTAGATTCGGTGTCATGTCTTCAATGTGTGGCTTTACTCAGAAAACTGTCCCGGAATGAAGAGCCGATTGCGATCGCAGCGTCTATACATCAGCCGACGGCACGCATACTGTCCTGTTTTGACAGACTGTACATTCTGTCACTGGAAGGCCAGTGTATATACAACGGGCCCTCATCTCAACTCATTGAATATCTCAATAGCTTTGATCTGATGTGTCCTCAATATCACAATCCGGCAGATTTTATGGCAGAGATAGCGAGTGGTGATCACGGATTGGATATCATCGACAGATTGGCTGAAGAACAGAACAAAACAAAATTGAATGACTTTATGGATGAGTCGAGCGTTAAAATCACGAAAATTGGTCGCAAATCACGAAAACAGAAGAAAAGTAGAGAAGTGTTTAAGACATGGATTTTATTCAAGAGATGTCTTTTGATATCATTCAGAGATCCGACGGACTATTGGTTGAGATCTATATCCAGTTTCGCTATTTTAGGACTCATTTCTCTAATGTATTTCAATGCCCGTATCGGCGCTCCTGACGGCTGTTCCCAACAAAGTCCTCAAAAAATTATAGAAACTGTTAAAAACATGGATCAACTCATGTTCACAGACCCCAAGAGCTCAACTATGCTTAACTTCGGGTTCCTTTTCTTTGCACTTATATTCGTTTCGTTCACAACACTTATGCCAACAATACTGACATTCCCATTGGAAGTGTCTGTGTTTGTCAAAGAATACTTCAACGGCTGGTATTCCGTGGGTTCCTATTATGTGGCCAAAAATTTGGTCAATCTTTTGCCGAATATTGTCTTTCCCCTTATCTTTGGTGTCTTTTCATACATAATTACGGCTCAAATAATGGTTTTTTGGCGTTACATGTGTTTTGTTACCATTGTTTTGATCATCTCATTGATGGCAGACAGCATAGGGTTCATAATTGGGGCCAATTTCGTCAATAATGTAAACGCGGCCGCAATAACAGGGGCTATATTTCAGATCCCATTGATATTATTCACCGGCCTTTTAGTGCGAATCAATAGTTTGCCGAAATTCATACAACCCTTAACTTATTTATCGTACTTCAGACTAGGCTTTGAGACACTCATTCTCACCATTTATGGCTTCGACAGATGTGGACCAATTCAGGAGATAACTATGAAAGACTTGAAACAGGCCTTCGGTCAGGACATAGTGTCTGTGATGGGCTGTGTCAACGAATATGGGCTGTTAGACAATATCACGAATAAATTTGAGACAATGTCTGATAATTTCCAAAAGAGTAATCCGTCTCTAGTTTTACAGGGGTTTGGTATAAATGAAAACGACTTTTACATTGATTTAATTGTTCTGATAGTCTATGCCTTCATTGCCCGAACGATGGCTTATTTCGTGCTATCATTTCGAGCCAACTCTAAAAAGTGAAATATTTTATAAGTTATTTAACAAAATGTATTCACATTTCAATGTTTTTGATGAAAATATTTTGTTTAAAATATTTGCTTAATTTAAATGAATTTCTCAAAAATACCAGAAATTGACTCAAATGTGTAATTATTTGAAATATTTTTGTAATTATATTTATATTATTCATCGTTTCATTTAATTTGATTTTTATATTCAATAACTTATTTCAAAAATATTTTTCAAAACATTTTGCGAAAAATAATTAAAATTTTTTATATTTATTGTTAATATAAAATATTTTAAAATTTGTGTAATTTTTATTAAGTCTTTTATTTTAAAAATATTTATACTTTTGGACACATATTATAATTCATTTGTATTTTTTGATTCATTTAATTCAAATTATTTCAAAAAATCGTTTCATTTTAAGTAACATTTTATTTGATTGAAAGTATTTGTCAAAACATTAATAAAAATTTCATCAAATGTTTAAATGAATGGAAAATACTTTTGAAAATAAAATTAATTTAAACAAAATCAGTATTTTATTATAAAATGATCCGGTTCTCCAGTATTGGCCATCAGTTTTTCTTTTCATTTTCAATAACTGTTTTAATAATACCCTTAAGGGGTTTGAATATTGACTCCGTATAGTAAGATGGTTCGACTTCTGGAACTTCCAGTGCCTCACAAGTGTCTGATCCCTCTTCAAACTTACTGCACATCAGGTCTATCATATCGGACTGAAAGGTGTCAAAGATTTCTTCGAAATACATGCTGTGCTTTCGAGGACAGATGTCTACCATAACTGTATTGAATCCATTTGCAACACATTCGCGAAATTCGTGAAATTTACTAAAATTTTATTTAAATTATTTCTATTTCTATAATCAATGTAAGCATACCAGCAAAGGATGGGTAGCTTTTTATTGTTTGGTGCTGTGAGTGCCCCGTATAGGGCGCCCCTGTACTCTTCATTACATGAACGTATGGAATCGATGGCAGCATTACCACAATTGGCGCTTTCAATGAACTCTAATTGCATTTAAAATAAATAAAATGTTTTGAAACGAATGAAAAACTGTTAACCATTTTTGTTTTCATCCGATTTGCATAACTTCTTCACACGTCGTGCAATTCCGGCGACAATCAGTTTTGTGGCCTTTTTCTCTATGGGAGTCATACATGTCTTCAGGTAGTCATCAATACATTTCCCCTTCTCTTTCAAATAGACGCAGACTTTTTCCATGTCTTCTGTAGTGTTTGGAAACCCACTATCGGTGCCGATCATAAACAGGGCTGAAACACATTCCTCTTTCATGTCTTCATTCTTGCATTTGTTTTGTGGAGCACTTGTGACGAGTCCTCCACAACAAGCGATGGCTTTTAGATAAGAAATCAAATATTAAATCATTTAATAATTAAAATATTTATTCAATTTCTCACTCATTATCACATAAACGACAATTGAATTCTTCATCGTTTTATTTAAGAATCAATTTCTTCAAGAATTCATATAAAACTTATAACTAGTTTTTTATAAATGAAAGACATTTATATATAAACTTTGGATCAAATTTTAGACATAAAGAAATTGAAAAAACTTTAAAAATTTGAATTAATATTTCATACAATGATTAACTTCAAGGATATTGGATAAGAATTGTGAATACATTTCATTTCTTACAATACATGGGATACAACTCAAGGATAGCACCGGTGATGACCGTTCACATGGCTGTGCACTTAGTTTTGATAGACAGACAATTGGATGATTCAATGATGTAATCAAAGAGTGTTCACAATATCACAACAATAGCCAGAATTGTAATCTTTATTCATTTTATACAACATTTTTGCGATTTTATCCTTAAATTAAAGATAGTGTTATCTGTTGTCAAATAGAAAATGATTCGTTAAATTGTATTCAAATTCAGTTAAGAAAACATTTTATTTTATTCACAAATTTAATCATTGAATGGAAATATTTATAGTATGTAAAGATTTCTAGAAATCTCGATTTTAGTGAAAAGTTTCTGTAAAATTACTCCAATACAGAACCCATATTATTTGATATGTATTTTTAATTTTGTTAAATTTAATTCTTTTTTTATCGTCAATTTTAGTGATAAATTATTTCATTTTTTGTATATTAATAAAAACTAATAATAAATAATATATTTAAACATTTTATGTAACAAAATGTACATCAATTGTTGACATGACTGACATGAATTGACATCAATATCCCATTAATAAACATTGTTTGCAAAAAGCGTTTATTATTTAACATATTTATATAATATATTTAATGCGAGAATAAAATAAAAATTATTTAATTGTGAAATTAGTTAAGGTGAAACTTTTGGAAAGTTTCTCCAGAAAGTAAAAGCAAAACAAATTGGAAACATTTACACAAATATTTGACAATTGAATTAACTGCACATATATTGTAAAATGGATTGCTATTTATATTATATAATAATAGGTATTATATTATTGGCTATAATATAATCATTTGGAATATTTGAGCCAAACATACATTCAGTAAACTTTATAAAAAATTCTTTGATATGATGTGAATCTAACAATTCTTTTCTTTACTTCTTCTATACATTTGTTTTGACAACATATCAGAGAAAGAATTGAATCATTGAATCGTTAAGATATATATAATCTCAACACAAATGTACAACGATTTTGACGGTGAGAAAAGACATTCTTTCAGTTTATAGTTAACTGAGTTTTCACTATTTCTTTCATTATATTTCAGAGGGTTTTTATATCCGAAAAATAAATCAAAAGCAATTCATTTGATGTTTAGGTAAGGGATAATATTCTGGTTTACATCTCGTATTACATGGTCTATGATTTATATGGTTTTGTATATAATAACTAAATATAACTAAAATAATTTGATATCATTTCAAAGATTATTAAATAATTTGTTATATAAAAATATTATGAAATTTATGAAAACAAATGAAATACAAAACAAACGCTAAAATTATATATTATTTACAACTTTTCCTTTTATTAGTCTTTACTTAATTTGTTTTATTGGACGAGTTTTTACGTTCAATACCTATGATTAACACATCAAACAATCACCAAGATCATTAATATTTTGTGATAGTATAGATCTCTTTGTAATGCTTTTAATGCAAATATAATATGTTTTGAGAGCCAGTCTTAAGAGACATCTCAGGTATAGAGCACTGGATCTAAATTGTCATTCACTCATAAATGCAATACATTATCAGTAATGATAAAAAGTTTTGGTCGGGTTTGAGATGAATTGAAGATGCTTTAACCCATACCAAGCCATGAGCCGACGTATATAAGGACTTGACTAATGCCTGCCATGTTTTGAAGCCTTAAAACATTGACATAAATAGCATTTCACAGACAATGAGATTCTATTGAACAAAATATGACTAAAACATCAAAATTCTAATAAAATCTTTGTTTAAATCACGTGATTTATACGATTGTAAACCGGAATATTTGTGTCAAATGTGTTGTTATCAAAATTCAAATAAAATATTTTTCATTAGATTTTGTTTGAATATAATTTGAAGTGAAATCTATGACATGAGAAAACAGTTATGAACTGAAGATAATAATATATTTTAAACGAAATTATATTGAATTGAATTATTAATTGTTGACAGAATTGTACCAAAAATAATAGTAAAAGATTTTTATTGAACATTGGGTTTAAATATTCATAAAAACACTTGAAATAAAACCCTTAAAAATACTATAAATACTATAAAATTGAATACAATATTGAAAGCCAACACAAAAAAATTGTTTACGCATTCAAACGATATTATTCATATTAAGTAAAAACTGACAAAAAAAGAAATTTTAAAAAACTTCAAATTTAATGTTCATTCAAAACAACTTCCAATAAAATGTCTAAAATATATTTTGACATTCATTTCAAAGGTTATAATATTTATTATTTTCTATAAATATTATATTTCATTGAATACCTGCGAGAATGTCATTGAATTTCAAGCATTTAATTTTACTTCTTTTACTTCAAATATATTTTCATTTTTATGAATGAATCAAATTATAAATGAAATAATCTTTCATTTAATTATGATTTCATTTGAAAAGAAGTAAAAAGTTTGGAATGAATTATAATATAAAAAATACTTAATAGTTATTTTGAATAAATTGAAATTCAATTATAAATTCAATTTTTTTTACTTTAATATAAAGACTAAAATATATTCAATTAATAAATAAATAATTATTTTTATTAAAATAATATTATATAACGAAAAGAATTTGTGAATTAGAGAGCAATGAATTTATTTGTGTTTGACTTGAATATGATTTGGAAATTATTCATTGAAATGACTGTCAATTATAGCAATTCTCACGAATTTAACATCAATTTCAAACACTTTATATGTCTGTCGTTGAAGTGAAGCAATAAATTTGAAACCAATAGTAAATTACTTTTAATATTCATTTGGGAAAACAATGAGATTAACAAATACAACAATTGTGTAAAATATAGCAAAATATTGGATTATCAGATTTAAACATTTGGTCCAAAATTTGACAATAGATTTATGACATTTTTTTATAGAAATGTTTTGTGAGGATTAAGTGCTCTTCGTTTCTATACAATAAGTTTGTATTCATTAAATTCTTATAAATATTACTCAAAACATAAATGAAAGAAAAGTAGATATATTTGAAAATATATTCAAAATTTTATGTCAAAATCATTTTTAACAAATGTTTAAAATCAAAAATAATTTTTTATTCATTTCATACTTTATAACTTAGTTTAGAGTCTATACAATAGACTCTATGCTATAGAGCAGAGGCCTAATATGGAGGCCTACTATAGAGATGTAATTCACAATCATTTTTAAATCTTTGAGTAATGTTTGAAAACATTCACAACAAACATAACATATAGGAAGAAATTCAACAAAAATATAAAAATAATGATAAATGTATACAAAAGAGTTCTAGCTTTTGTTGACAAACAACCACCTGAGAAAGGGGTATATAAATAAATTATAAGCTTTTTTTCTGCCCCATTTCATTCGTGCCCTTCACTGCTATAGAGTAGAGTAGAGTCTAAGCGAATGCTATTCTCAAACAAATTCACATTTTTTTCGCTAAAGTATTGAACATTCAATAGTCAAATAAGTTATCGATTTTTGAATTGCATGAATGAAGTGAACTTTCAAACAGTGAATCGTTTTTTATAAGAGGAAATACTTTCACTTCAAATAGTCTTTCAGTCATTTGTTAACCCATATAATGAGTAGAATTTTTATCAAATTCAATAATACCTGAATTTTTCAACAAATTATTATTAACTTTTACTAACAATTTCAATGCTATTCAGTATCCATATGTTATTAAATATGTTAACCAAATACTGAGAATTCAAAAGCATTTTTATTCTTAAATCAATTCAAAGATAATTTATTTTCTCATAACTAAAGACGATTTCATATATAAAGTAATTTTATTTGATTTCTCTTTTATTCACTGATTGTAATAAACATAGTATTTATTACATATAAAATACTTTTTATTTTTTTATTTCCATTATTTGTTGTATTCTCCAAAAGAATATTCTCTATCCCTTCAGGTGTTTTTTGAGTACTATTCTGTTTAAAATGTAATTTCCGTTTCGTTATATGTTTTGATGTTTTCAAATGTTTCACAAATGTATATAAAAGACAAATGTCTTCAAATCGAAATGATTTTGAGTAACAATTTTTATAAAGTATTTTTCATTTATATATTTTTTTATTATTTATATTTTTGTATTTTAATGACAACAATAATTACATTCATTTCATCAATTAAATACTAAATCATTAAATCTTAAAAGTTTTAAACATTTTATATTTTAACAAATATTAAATTTTTTATTAACAGATATATTGAAATGAAATAATAAAATCTTTTCAATAAAATCTTTATAAATAGCAAACATTTCAACTTTTTTTCCATACATTTAAATATTAAAACATTTTTAATGAAAATCAAAAAATATTAATATTATTTCAATTGAAAATATAGAATATTTTTTAATAATAATTCAAATATATAATTAACTGATATTTAATTATTATATATTCAGGCAATAAATATCGATAAAATTATTTAATATGAGATCATATCTGACTTTTATCTTTAGATTCTGTGATTTCGATTAGAAATAAAATCAAATAAAAAATAAGTTTTCAATAAATAGAGTAATATTTATAGCAATAAACGAATAGTAAGTGAATGTGAATGCGATGGCAATGATATTGAACACAATTTTACTGTACAATAACAGTCATATTGTGGATCAATTGAGTTATGTCCAGACCTGGACTACATCAGCAACACTACAAGAGATGGAAAAGCGCTGTCAATAACCACTTCTCTTAATAATTATTGCAATATTTCTCGCAAAACATGTATTTTTGTGACGAAAACAAATGAAATCACAGAAAATGAATGGTTGAGAACAACAGTATATATGACTCTCGAGACAAATGATAGCAATTCTTGAGTGAAAATAACTGTTTGTATAAAGTGAGTGAAGAGTGAATAATTCAAAGACAAGACTCTGTATTATTAGCGGAAGTCATCCTATCATCAAATTTGCGATTTTCACAACTAATTGAATTAATATCAAATTTGTGATCATTTATTGAGTTAGTTTTGGTCGAACATTCACTTGGTTTTTCAGGCGAACAACTCTTCTTCACATCTGATCTATTCATTGATTTTGTATTTTTAGTGCAAGACTTGTTTGTGAGCCTCGATGAAGGGCCGGGAGGTCTTAGAGTATGCATCTGATTGTGGACCACATTAGACGCCGTAGTTGTGGGCGAATGACTAAACCATTGATTTTGTTCGCATTCAGTGGTTGTGGTAACAATGATAGTGTTGCCCCCATTGTGGCACCGGTGGGGCCCCCAGTGGCGGCAACACACACAACAGCAACATCCAAATCGATGCCGGAATTCAGAATTAAATCGTTCCTGAATTGAATAGTAAATGAATAGACGTTATAAAAGTTAAGGTTTTTTAGACTAAAAATATATTAATATTTAATAAAAATCGTAAAAATATTCGCATTTTATTGCGTTAAATGTTTTTTAATTTATTATTTTAATGACTTTATGTTGAATTTTAATGACGAATTCAAAACATTTTAAAGAACTTATTATTAATTATTCAAACAGAATAATCTGTAAAACAGAATAACATAAATAAAAATATATAAATTTGTTAAAATATCTCAAATATCAAACCTTTTAGCGTTTTATGGCATTAAAAGGTTTTCCAAACTTTTTTGTAAGTAATATATTTTGATTACATTTTGATTAAATCAAATAAATAAAAAATAACAAAAAATAAAATAATTATAAATTAATAATATTTATAATTAGTTTCATTAATGGAATATATCATAACTTTTGGACTTATATATCAATAATACATTTATTTAATTGACAAACATTTTTATAATGAATTAATGAATGAATTATTAAAAATTAATTTAATTTCTATTAATGTAATACAAATTATTTTATGCAAATGGACACAAAAGATAATTAGATTTACAAAAAAAACCCTGAGAAAGGGGTATATCAATATTTTGTGACTATTAGATGAGAATTGAAGTAAAGATCTATAGATATTTTATCATTGAAATACTGTTCCCAAAATAGACTATATTCTCAATTGACTTAAAGATGAAATGTTTAATAATGTTTGAAATGTTGACTAATATATACATACTCTCACTCTTACTCCTCTATCCATTCCCCCCTCCTCTTCACCCCCTCTCGAGACTCAAACTATAATAAATTCATATATTTTAGCTTAACTTCAAAATCACTGCGAGTTTTGTCAATAAAGACATATTTTAATAACAAATACAGAGTTCATGAAAGATGTGATAAAATTTTGAATATAATATTCATTATTATTATTATAAAACTTTTATATCATTTAAATATTCATTCAATTCATTCAAAACTGGTTTGTCTTCAAACTTGACCTCAAAGACCGTCACTTTGAGTGACCTAACGTTTGTCAGATGTTTTCAAATATGACAAATCAGACAATTATAAAATTGATTCAAAATTCAAAGGGGTATCAAATTGTATTTCCACTGCTTGAGAAGGGACAGGTGGGAAGTGTATGTATTCGATTTTAAATATTTTCATCTTTTTTGAAGTTATTTATGAAAAATGTTTCATTCGTTTAATTAAATGTCATTAAAATAAATTTATGTCATTTTAATAACATTTAATTATTATAAAAGAAATTAATTATAGGTTTAGTTATAATAGACATGGGATAATAGACTCTCATTTTTGTTCATTTCCCGCATGAATATCATATATACCCCGGTATGCAATCAATCATTTTTCATCACTTAATCATTTGGTCCTTTAATTAAAGTTTAACTTTTGATTATAAGTTATTCAGACATTAATTGATAATGAATTTCATTCAATACTATAATACAATTTGTAGTCAATATTAACATAAGTTTATCGTAAGATTTGTTGCAAATCAACGATATTGAAGGCGTTCAACAAAAGTGTGTTTCAAAGGATTGCTTTGACTTACGCTATAAATGGCATAAATGAATGGGTTGTAACAGGAGTTGGACATCGCCAGGAAGTGGCACCCGAACCATATTAGGTTTATATATCTATACCTATATTTGAATCAATTGATACGATTTGAAGACATTGTGTGATTTCAATCATTACATACCTATTGATATCGGGATATATTTCCTGTAAAATGTTGTACATCTGGAACGGTAGCCAACACAGACCGAACAGCGCCACCACTATGAACAACATCTTAATCACCTGCAATTAGACTCATGGTTACAATCGGTTAATCATATGTTTTGTTTACATTTATTGGAATAAAAATTTAAAGTTAAATTTGAAATAATTAAAACTTTTATCAAATCAATGAGTTTTGAAGTTTTCTCAAAAACTCTATAGTTTTCAAAAACAATTCATTATTTCAACAAATAATTTAATAATGAAATCCATTTTTGTCATAAATTCTCAATTTTAATTATAAGCAAAGAATTTTATATCAAAAATTTCATTAAATAATTGTTAAGATTTATATTCAAAATATAAGCTCATTATAAAGAGAACACAAAAACAAATTTCTGTCATATCTATCGATATAATTAAACGACATTTTTCTTCATTAAAACCTTTTATCCCAAAAGCAAATAATAACAAAATCTCTGCAAAAATGATAGTTATGTGAAGTAAAGAAAATATTATTTACGATAAAAAATGTTTCAAATAATAAAATTTACAAAACTTATAAACTTAAATTGTCCTTGATCAATGGTTGGAGAAATTGTGATTTTCATAATAAGTTATATAATTGAAGACACAATTCTTGTGACAAACAATTCATTTTCAAGTAATGAATAAAATAAGTGAAAAGCATTTGTTGTGAATTAAATATAGAAAGTGTTGTAGACATTGATTGTAATCACAATTGAGTGTTCATTAGTTATAGCCGATAATAGTTGTGCTAATAATAGAGATAATAATAATTGATGTCATCTTTAATCTAATGAAACGATAGATTTGAACATTAAATATAAATAAATCTTAATTTAGTGTTCAATTGATGACAATATTTCATATAATTTATTCATTGAGTTTCAGCTAAAGAAACAAATATTACAAAAAATCAATAACCAAATTCGAACCAAGAACATTTTGAGATGAAGTTTAAATTATTTCAATGAATCTCTCTCTCTCTCTCTCTCTCTCTCTCTCTCTCTCT
>JAQIXR010000848.1:0-18615 GCA_034700825.1 Quadroppia sp. Gr-Ori-00064 | reverse complement strand
AATCATATTTTGTTTGACTGTTAAACACATAATCAAATGTTCGCTTTCGTGTTGGCCCACAAAACAGGGTCTTATCTTATGGTCACAACTCAAGTAGATCTTTGACTTTCGGTGAAGACCTGAACTCAACTTTCCGTTCAAACACTTCAATAGAGTTGTCTTTCCAGCACCAGAAGGACCTATGAGTGCGACGATAGCACCGAAGACAACCCTTCCATACAATTGATTCAGTAATGTCTTCTTCGCGCCAAACAAATAGGGTCTAACACTGTATGTGAGGTCAGCCCAGGCTATGGCTATCTCTTCATTCATTATTAAGTGATACTAAAATACTTCTCAAAACTATATTTTGATTCAAATAAACAGAAATCATTTCAAATGAAAAAGGTGTCCAAAGGTCATGAACAACCACCTGTGAAAGGGGTATGTCATTAAGTGTTCGCATATTCATATATAATTAATTCAATGTTTGAAAATATCTATAATTGAAATCACATTAATTTTATTGATTTTAATCCATATTCATGTGATTTGAATCACATTTGCAATGATTTTTTAGTTAATTTTTGATATTATTCTTTATATAACGTTTTGATTGACATTGAATAACTGTACTGAGTATGACATTGACCAAGGTTATGTTAAACATTAAATTCAAACATTTAATAAATATATTTAAATTCAAAGCAATTAAGCCTTCATTAGTTGATTGCAGACGTGTTTAGAGATGTCTTCAATATATTCCGAGTCATTGAAACAACTTTTTATGAATTATTTTGTTATAAAATAGATTAAAATTTATATAATTTTTCATAAATACGTCATTTGAATGAAATTATTTAAAAATATTATTTGAATTTATTTTATTTTATTTAAATAATATTTATTTGAAATTATTTTTTATTTTTAAATAATTTTTTGATATGATTTGAGATATTTTTTATGAATTATTAATTAATTTATTCAAAATTGTTATCAAAACTGAAATTAATAAAAATTCTTTAAAATAACTAAAAGTTTGAAATAATATTTTTGAAAAATATTAATTTTTTAAATAACTTTTAATTTCAATATTTTTTTTTTATTTTAAATTCAAATATTTCTAATCAAAAATAGACGACTCCTTCAGACGAAAATTTGTCTCTTCTTTTTAGATATTTCCATCAGTTTTATGAATAATACGATGAATAACACAACGATCTGTCGATTGATTAACAAAAAAAAAGTAAAAATTTCATTAAGTTTCAAATAATTGCAAAAATAAAAAACATTTTTTACTTCAAAAAAGTTGTGATAATTCAATATAAATAGTTTATAGCAATAAAAACCGATTCGCTTTTGACTCAATTTCTCCAACAATGACAACAACTGTTGAAATGAAAGCAAAAAAAATATAATAATTCATAAAAAAATTCACACATTTTTTACCTTAAATTTTGTTGAGAAAAATTTGATTCTCTTAACAAAGTCTGAATAATTCAATCTCAGCAGCAATTTATACGACTCTTGAAACTCAAGCACAATTTGCGCCGACTTATGAAATATAATGATTAATATTGTCACTAAAATTGTGACAAAATATAAGTAAAACATTCGAAGAATGATATTCATGTCGGCGAAGATGACGGTGTAGACCAAGAAGTTAACGGTTCCGAACAAATAGATGAATAACAAGAGTATGAATTTTGACCAAAACTTGTGATTGTATTTAAAGATCTCGCTTTGAATGGCATTCATTTGGCCGAAGAACTCATAGATTCTGATCTTCGGACGCATTAACTCTCGATTCATTTGCCTCACTTTGAGCGAGAGATAATAAGTAACAAGGTAAAAATAGAGCACCTTGTACACGAGAATGTTGCACATCATGTAGACCCCGGTGCCCGAGATCGACATGCTTGCGATCGCCACCGGAATCGTGACGAATGGGTCGCCCTTAAACACGTGCAAGAATAACACGGAACCGATACTCACGCCAAAGACGTACCACAAAAGGCAAACGTATTTGCAGTTCGCGAACAAAAAGTCCGATCTCTTCAGGAATCGCATGATTTCGGCGACATTCGTCAGCCCTATACTCGCCGGCGAGCGCAGGCCCGCCATCATCTCGAACGGCACCAGATATGAGGGTCTGATTCCTCGCCGGAACAGTACGTAATTCAAGGCCTGAAATGCCATAACGTATGTGAAGGTGAATATCGAGGCGATGTTCAACTGAATGCCGACGCCATAGAAGTGCTGAAAGTTTCCGATATATAAGAATATTCTTTCGTCTTCTCTTTCATCCAATGTCAACGAATAGCCGGACCTCAGTATAAGGAATGTGCAAACGATGGCCACATATATAGGGCTCTGTATCTTCAGCCGCTTCTCATCTTTGAACGGATAGTACGTAATGCCATACCTGTATAAATGAGTTCCCGCCGAAGGTATGACCAAATGCTTCGGCAACTTCTTCGTGACGTCTATTTCTGTCATCGCTCTCAAAGTGTGACAAAAATTGAGACAAAAATTTTTTTTTTTTGAAATTCAAATAATTATTGAAAATTCTGTATATTTGTAACTATGATATAAATTACAACAACACATATGAGGTGAATATTCTTGACTAAAAACAAAGAATATATTTAATGATTGGTATTATTGTCTTTTCTTCACTAATGAGCAAAAACCAGATCTTATTCTTCATTAAGAATTGTCTTAATTAACGAATTAATGGTTATTTGATTTGAAAACAAAGACATAAAATAAAATATTTCTTATATAACGAAAAATTGAAAACAAAAATATTTTCATATATTTAATGATTATCTATAACCTGATTTTCAACCCCCTGACAGTCTTCCGGCACTTCACAAACATCTTACTTAAGCTCTAAAATTAAAACTAATTTTATTTTTGTAATTAAATTACAATAAATTTATATAAAAAATTAATTTTAAAAATAAATTCCACTCATTTTCCTCCCCCTTAAAGCCCCTGACAGTACCCACACGTAAATATAGAGCGAAAAAAATATACGAAAAACTCATAAATAAATGAATTTTATTAACGAAAAAAAATATTACACAAAAAAATCAATACTTAAGAAGACATCAAACGAAACACTTCCACAAAGACAATGGATTTTGACATTTCGTTATCATTTGTATTGACTTTCAGTGCAAACAATTCAAGCCATCAAATGTTGGCTCAGAAACTCTTCGATGGTGTCTGTGTCCCACTTGTCAATGTTGAGCTCATCCACCACTTCCCCAGTGGTGTCCATCAACTTCATCACAGGGTTGGCGCCTCTCATGTACTTCACCTCAAAGTTGGCCAACTCTTTGATTTTGTCGCCCTTTATGAACGCTAACCATAAGAGAGAGGGGAAAGACAATCAGTGGTAACCATCGGTGCTTAAGAACCTCATCAAACACTGGAACTAACCATTGATTTGTGGGAAATGACCTATTTTTCATCCGCAGACCTCCAGACGCGCCGAAGAGTACTTCTAATGACAGAAAACAATACAAAAAAATGATTAAAAACTTTTTTTTCTCATTTTTTTTCTTCCTATACTTTAAGCGACTCTTCGGTGGACTCGCTCTGACAGCACTGAAGACACGAGTCCTTCAACGACGACAAATCAAATTTGATTAGTTGTTCACATTTAAGACACGACAAATCGCTTCTTCGGTAACCTATTTGAAGACATTCGTCGACAGAGAGCTCGACGGCCGACACGAATCGGGTCTACATTTGGGGCGAAGAAAACAATGAGTTTTTTTTGGTCCCAAAAAAATATACCACAAAAAGACTGACCAAAAATATCACTAATGAAGTGAAATATATTTCAATGCAATTCATGTTAAATGAAATTTAATTAACAATTAATTAATTCATTTCATTTAACAGTGAATACAATGAGTTGTGAAAAATATTAGACAACAAAACACTTGAAAATACGTCCGAAAATTCAATGCCATAAAAACACATGTTTTGCTCCCCTTTATGGCAGTCGACGAGTTATTACACTTTGCTGTGAATTCAACCCTTTGTTGACGTTATTTATGTATAGGATTTTATGTGTTTTTTTGTTTCTCTCAAAACATGTGTTGTTATGAAAACACAAACACAAACAAGAGTTTTATATTTCATTTATTTGTTATGATTTTTGTGTAATTAAAATCCAAACGAAGAAAACAATGACTATTTTCGACCACAAGAACTGTTCGTTATTACCACACACCGAGTGAACGGGTGGTGCGGTGGGAAAGGGATGTTAACCACCGGCGCTAAAGTGATGTCAAAGTTCACGTCAAATGTGTTTCGTTTGGCGTCAAAAGTCATACTCAAACACAACAGCAAACGATCGGTGACTTTGTCGCTGATAATCATGTCTTTGATTGTCATAATAATTGTGGTTTACATTCGCTTTGAGTTTGAATTGTCTGAAATTCAGTCACAAAACAAACGAATAGATTATATATTATCTCAATATAAGAGGCCATCGAATCTCGAGGGCAGACCTGATGACAGCAATCTCATCGAAGCCGATGTCGAGCCACCGCTTGGGGATCAGGTGCTCGACGGCAGCCGAGAGCTGGTCGTCATCTACAATCGGGTGCCGAAGACCGGGAGCACGAGCTTTATGGGCATCGCGTATGACTTGTGCGCCAAAAATCGCTATAATGTCTTACATCTGAACACATCGAAGAATAGTCACGTGATGTCCCTGTCAGACCAACGGCGCTTCGTCGCCAACGTCAGCCACTGGCGCTCGAGACACCCGGCGCTCATACACGGCCACATCGCGTACCTCGACTTCGAGCGCTTGGGCGCCGATAGCGTGAAACCCATATACATAAACCTCATCCGAAGACCGTTGGATCGCTTGGTCTCCTATTACTACTTCCTGAGGAATGGCGACAACTTTAGGCCGTATGTCGTGCGCCGACGACAGGGCGACAAACGCACGTTCGACGAGTGCGTGGAAAGGGATGAACACGACTGCCATCCGGACATCATGTGGCTTCAGATACCGTTCTTCTGCGGGCATGTGTTCGAGTGTTGGGCGCCGGGCAGCGAATGGGCGCTCACCGAAGCGAAGAGAAATCTCGTCGAGAAGTACCTATTGGTGGGACTGACGGAACGGATGCACGACTTCATCGCCCTATTGGAGGCATCGCTACCGGAGTTCTTCGCCGGCGCTCTCCGTCTGTATGAGACGGGCGACAAATCACACCTAAGGAAGACCTACAACAAAGTGATGCCATCGGCGCAGACGGTGTCGAAGATACAGGAGTCAAAGGTGTGGCGAATGGAAAACCATTTTTATGAGTTCGCGACAAAACAATTCAATTTTCAGCGCCAGAAAACTCTTCAGACGATCGCCGGCGAGACCCGAGACAGAGGCCAGCAGTTCTTCTTCGAGAAGATTAGGCCCAAGAAGTGATAAGCGCTTCCAATAGCGATAAGACAATAAGTCTTTGAAACTCAAAAGTATTGATAATTATATACCATATTAATGACCATTGAATTCCAAGAAGTAATCGATTCCATGCGTTGACGACAATCACATTCCCAGACAATTGGCAATCAATTTGTATTCAAACGAAGCATTCATTTATTGTTTGTTTTTATTTGTAATTAAAAACTATTTATTATTTTTAATATAAATTTTAAATTAATTTTTATGAATAAAATTCAACTTTTTTTTCGTTACTTAAAAAAATGTTTACATCATTTATGAACAGTTTTGTCAGCAAAAAAATGTTGACGTCGTTTATGAACAGTTCGTGTGTTTGTAAACACAATTTAAATGTCTTTTTTTTGACACTTTTTTGTCGTCTTTGTTAGCCATCGAGTGATAATTCTGTGGCCGAATCGATGGCATCGCCGAAGACCAGAGCGCGCGTCGAGTCGGACATCGAGAGGAGTCGCGAAGAAGGCAATTGGAAGCGCTGTCTTGAATTGGCCAAACATATGTCCCACGACTTACCACAGATGGTCCACTTCCTCAGCGGTGAGGCGAAGGTCGAGATGTACTTAGAGGCGAACAAAGCGCTGGTGAAGAGCGAGGACAGTCTACTCATGGAAGCGATCGCACACCTGAACCGCTGTCTGGAGAGCTCTTCGGCCACACCTCTCGCGATGGACGCGAACCTACTGTTAGCGAAGTGTCATTACATACGCGAAGACTATGACCTCGCGCTCCGACACATCGAGCGCTCCGGTATCGACACGATCAACACCGTCGACAAAGTCCTGCCCCTCCGTGTCATCAAACTGGTCGCCGAGTCCTATGCGGTCAAAGGGATGGCATTGGAGTACAAGAACGCGACGAAAGCCATACCAAACATCATCTCATGTCTGGTGAAGGCGTCCGAAATGGGTGTCCGGTATCTGCAGAACGTCGAGAAACAGTTGGGCCCCTATATTGTGGTGCCGTTGGGCGCCATACTGGAGACGGCGGTCCAGAGGGCGCCCATACTATACATCAAGAACGGCAATAATGTCAAACAGGCTGTCCATCAGTACAGGTCGACACTGAACGCATGCGAAACCCCTTCCACGCTCACCACCCGTCAGGTGTTGGCCAAACAGTTGGCTGAGCTCCTGATGCGCGGCGCCTCGAAGAGCACGTGGACAAAGTGCGAGCTCAACGTGAGCTCATCGGCGCCGAAGCCACTGAAGCCGCTCCGGTATATCGGGAACTCGCTGTTCGTGCCCAAAGAGCGCGAAGAAGAGATCCTTCTATTGCTTCTGATCAGCGAAATGCTTGCGTCGAGGAATGTGGTCCTCGACCGGAGTCCGGAGTTCAACGACACGCGCCAACAGTCGCTCAACGACGTGATGGCCATCTATGACCTCTTGACCATTACGTTGACGCCATTGAAGTGCTATTATCTCGACTTCTTCGAGAGAGCGATGAAATTCAGTTTCGAAGTCAAACACATTTGGTTTCAGTTCGCCCTCACTCTCATCGAGTCGAAGAAGTGTCCCCAAAGAGCGCTACTCCTCCTGAAGGAGGTCTCCCGTATCGACCCTTCCGACCCCATACCGAATCTGATGGCAGCGAAGCTCTGTTTACTAGAGCTCAACAAATACAAAGAAGCGCTCGATTTGGCCAAAGAGGCGCTGAAGAGATGCAAAGACGACGTCCTGTTGAATCGGATCCATTTGATGATAGGTGTGACCAATGCGTTGATATACGAGACGGAGACCGAGACCTGTAAACGGCTGTACGACAAAAACATGACCGAATCGATCGAATATCTTCGGACGGCAGCCATGAGTCGATTCGCCGATCATTTGCCGTACTTTCATTTGGCTCTTCATATGGCAAACCAAAGGGCGCTAAACGACGCCATCAAATACGTGAAGATATCGCTGCTGTTGAACTCACAGCACCTGCCGTCGATACAGCTGCTCATCCTAAGCCTGTCGGCGCTCAAGCAATACGAGGAGGCGCTGACACTATGCGAGACAGCGCTCGAAGAATATCCATCGCATCTGATTCTGCTTTACATTAAGGTCTGAAATTGATTGTCATTTTTGTTGTTTGTCTTCAAATTGATCCAAAATTATTGAACTGAAGGCACATTTGGAGGAAGTGATTGGAGAGAACGGCAGAGAACAGGCGTTACTGACCGCCAAAGAGATGCTCAACTGTTGGAAGATCGCCAACAGTGAAGAACACAAACGGATTGGCCAACACCTGAACTATTATCCCAACCCCAACTACGACCACATCTCCATGAAGATGGAGCAGACGCTGAGCGAAGTGGCCTCACTCGACAGTTCGCCCGTTCCCAACGACACGGCCAGCGTTAACATATCGCTGAGCGTCAACACGACGGCCAACGCCGGCACCAGTAGGGCCGCCAATAAGCCCCTGTGGTCTCTGCAGATGCATATATGGCTACTGATAATCGAGCTGTTCCTCAAACTGGGACAGGTGTCAGAGGCGGAGGCCTGTGTCAATGAGGGCGCGCTCGGCATCTTTGGCTCGTTGTCTCATCAGCTGATGTACATAAAGGGTATGATATTCAAAGCCAAGGGTCAGCTGATCGGGGCGAAGACGTTCCTCCAGAACGCCATCTCCATTAACCCACGCCATGGCCGAGCGCTGCAACAGTTGGGGCACTCGTACTATATGTTGGGCAACCAATTGGCGGCCGACAAGTATCTGAAGGACTCGCTCAACATCGACGCCACTGTCCACCAGACGTGGTCTTACATGGGTTTAGTACTGCAGGCCATCGACGACCACGAGAGGGCCGCCGACTGTCACCTGACGGCGCTGAGACTGGAGGCCACGGCGCCTGTGCTTCCATTCAATGTGATTCCGCGTTCAGTCTTAGAGTGAAAAATCAATGTCTAAATCAATTGTCTCTTAATTTTTGTTATAATGTTTTTATTGATTTTATTGTTGTCTAGTCTTTAGAAGTTATAACCAATTGTATTAAAAGTTTAATCAATGGCTAAAATCATTGATAATTGACCACAGAATCAGTTGTACTGTATTTTTGTTGATCGCATTCAGCCATTGATTGTCAATTCAATACACATTATATCTATTGTTAGCATTGAATCCATTGTTAAGAATTCATTCAAATTTCAAATATTCGAAAATATTCTCAATTTATACATCAGTTGTGAAAATGAATTCTTTGTATGAAATGTCTTCTAAACTGATCCTCATCTCAATACTAGTCATCACATCATTGCATACATTCATCGAATGCAAAAGTAGTGCCAAATTCTGTACAGATGTCACTCAACTCAATAACATTGAATCGGTTTTCTCTATCAAAGACAAAGTCTTCATCAATGCTGTCATCGGCGGTCAGTCGTTGTTTTGGGAATATGATGCGAACCGGAGGACAGTATTGAAGACACCGTCCAGTGCCAAACAACGCGAATCCGATGACACCGAATACGTGCCTATCCTCGAGTTCGTGGCCGCCGTCACCTGTGATCCATGTCCTGAAAAGGCTTCAAACCTAGCGATAGCGATCGGCAGAAGAGATCTCAACAGTCACTGGGTTTACGTCGTGTCCCGTATCGAAGACTCAAAGATTAGCGACGACTTCCGGTCGGTTGGGATCAAAGACGACGCCCAATTGCCGGCCAATTGGGGCCTCAAGAGTGATAAACAGGAGTTCCGTCTAAGCGAACAAAATACACCCGATTGGGGATTCTTTCCCGAAGATGTGGTCACAAAGCAGATGAATGGCAGCTCTATTCATGGCTTCGCATACTATGCAAAGGAAAGGGTCTTCATTATGAAGTATACCAACGATGAGGGAACTATACTCGTGTATCGGAGACTACTGTCCAACGGAACACTTGACGAATGGGTGCGTCTGAATATGACAAGCGATCAGTTCGTGAAGAAGTCATTTGATTCCATGTTTATCATCAAAGATGTCATGTATTCGATGGACAATGATATCAGTCATACGCATCGCATCGCTTATATGTATGACATAGGCTTCAGCGACATCAGGGACCAGACCCACGGCGACGCCACTCCCCTCTATGTCGACGCAAGAATATTCTTCAACTGTTATGACAACTATACGATTCCAAAGCCATCGAAGACGACTCAAGCGACTGGGCTATCGACTACTACCAGCCCTTCCGGAACTACCGGTCCTTCTAATGAGTCGGAAGCAAAAGAAGAGGAGAAGAAGTCTTTCATTTGGATCTTATTAGTGGCGCTGATTGTCATCATTGCAGTCATTGTCATCTGTTGTGGAGTTCTATACATATATCTTAAAAACAAATCCAATGCCAAAATAGCCGGTGCTTCGACACCACAATCGGGAACTCGTTCATCGAAGGGCATGTCATATATGAGTGACAGTCCTTCAAAAGTAAGCCTCAGATCAGTGAAAGTGTAAAACTTTTTACGAATATATTTCTTATGTTTTTATTCACAAAATAAATACAAAATTATTTATAATTTTATTTTTTGTAAAGTTTTCAATAAATTTCATAAAAATCTATTTTTGAAATGAATTCAATTTTTAACAAAAAATAACTTCAATTAAAAGTTATTTAAAATTCTATTGAATATATTCTTCAATACAATTCTTCACATAAGCTATGGCTCAATTGGTTCCGATTCTTACTTTTATAAAGACTTTATGCAAATGGTATTCATTGATAATAACGACAAGAATTGATCACAGAATCAGATGTACAACAAATATGATAGCAATGAGCCATTGATTGGCAATTCAATACATATTATATCTATTGTTAGCATTGAATCCATTGTTAAGAATTCATTTAAAACATCAAATATTCGATAATTTTATCAATTTATACATGAGTTGTGAAAATGAATTCTTCGTATGAAATGTCTTCTAAACTGTCCCTCATCTCAATACTAGTCATCACATCATTGAATACATTCATCCAATGTCAGAGTAATGGCGGCTATTGTTCAGATGACTCTCAACTCAATGCCATTGAATCGATTTTCGCGATCAAAAACAAAGTCTACATCAATGTCATCATCGGTGGTCAGTCCTTCTATTGGGTCTATGATGTGAAGCGGAGGACAGTATTAAAGGGTTCCATTACTACCAAAAAACTGTTCCCCAATTACGTGCCAATCGTCGAGTTCGCGGCCGCTGTCATCTGTGATACATGTCCTAAAGAGGTGTCAAACCTAGTGATAGCGATCGGCAGAAAAGACTTCGACAGTCACTGGACTTACGGTGTGTTTCGTATCGAAGACTCAAAGATCAGCGACGACTTCCGGTTGGTTAGGATCACAGACGACGCCCAATTGCCGGCCAATTGGGGCCTTAATAGTAAGGGACATGAGTTCAGTCGAAGCAAAGAAATGACTCCTAATTGGGGATTCTTTCCCGAAGATTTGGTCACCGTTCAGATGAATGGCAGTTCTTTACATGCATTCACTTTCGATGCAAAGGAGATGGCATTCATTCTTAAGTACTTCAACGGTAAGAAAGCTGTACTCGTATTCAAGAGTCTACTGCCCAACGGAAAGGTGTTGGAATGGAGGGAAATGGTTGTGAAGAAGGACAGGGACGTCGAGATGTCATTTAGATCGGTGTTCATTATCAAAGACGTCTTGTATTTCATGGACACTAATGTTCAAGAAATGCCTCGAATCGCATACATGTATAGACCTAAGTTCAGGGACATCACCGGCTCAGCCGGTTTTGCCGATACCGTCGGCGTCGACGCAAGAATATTCTTCAACTGTTATGACAACTATACGATTCCAACGCCATTAGAGACTACAGACACTATCACATCTGAGACCAATAGTACCGGTGATTCATCTGACAAAACAACTGAGACGATTACTTTGTCTGAAGGCCTGTCAAAACCTCCCGGTCCTCTCGGGTCGAGCTCCAAACCAAATAAAAATGAGAATTCTTTGAGTTTATTCATATTTTTGGCAATATTTGCCATCATTGCAGTCATTGTCATCTTTTGTGTACTTATATACGTATGTCTTAAAACTAAATTCAATGCTAAAACAGCCGGTGCTTCTGGTCGGCCGCAGTTTAATACCAGTCCTTTCAGATGAGTGAAAGCAAACAATTAAAGACATCAAACTATTTGCAAATATTTCTCAATATTTATAATTTTATTCTTATTTTATATAAAGTTTTCAATAAATTCTATAAAAATCACTTTCGAAATGAAATCAATTTTTTAAGAAAAACTATTAAATATATTCTTCGATACATGTCTTCACATAAGCTATGGTTCGATTGGTTCCTATCATTACTTATTAAAATTGTATTCAAATGGTATTCATTGATAATAACGCCAAGAATTGATCACAGAATCAGATGTACAACAAATGAGCCATTGATTGGCAATTCAATACATATTATAACTATTGTTAGCATTGAATCCATTGTTAAGAATTCATTCAAATATCAAATATTCGAAAATATTCTCAATTTTATATCAGTTGTGAAAATGAATTCTTCGAATGAAATGTCTTCTAAACTGATTCTCATCTCAATACTAGTCATCACATCATTCAATGCCTTCATCGGCAAAAGTAATGCCGACTTCTGTACAGATTACTCTGAATTCAATGCCATTGAATCGATTTTTGCGATCAAAGACAAAGTCTTCATCAATGTCATCGTCGGCGGGAAGTCCCACTACTGGACCTATGATGTGAACCAGAGGAAAGTATTGGAGGAATCGATTAGTGCCAAAGGACTGTTCCCCGATTTTGTGCCTGTCGTCGAGTTTGCGGCCGCTGTCATCTGTGATCAATGTCCTAAAGAGGTGTCAAACCTAGTGATAGCGATCGGCAGAAAAGACTTCGACAGTCACTGGATTTACGGTGTGTTTCGCATCGAAGGCACAGACGACAACTTCAAGTTGGTTAGGATCACAGACGACGCCCAATTGCCGGTCAATTGGCGCCTTAAGAGTAAGGGACATGAGTTCAGTCGAAGCAAAGAAAGGACACCCAATTGGGGATTCTTTCCCGAAGATTTGGTCACCGTTCAGATGAATGGCAGCACTTTTCATGGATTCACTTTCGATGCAAAGGAGAAGGCATTCATTCTTAAGTACTTCAACGGTAAGAAAGCTGTACTCGTATTCAAGAGTCTACTGCCCAACGGAGAGGTGGTAATGTGGAGGGAAATGGCTGTGGAAGAAGAGAACAAACAGGAAGTCGTGATGTCATTCAGATCGGTGTTCTCTATCAAAGACGTCTTGTATTCCATGGCCAATAATATCACTAATACTATGCCTCGAATCGAATACATGTATAGACCGAAGTTGAGAGCCTTCGAGAGCTCCGCCGGTCAGGTCCATACCATCGGAGTCGACGCAAGAATATTCTTCAACTGCTATGACAACTATACGATTCCGACGCCACCAGAGACTGGAGAGACGGCCACTTCATCTGAACCAACCGAAAGCACAACATCCGACACAACGGACACCACACCCGAAACCACGGCCACAACAACCGACGCATCGGAGACTACACCCGAAACCCTGGATACCAAAAGTACCGGTATTTCTGATGACACAACAACCAGATCCACGCCTGTGACTGAAGTGACGGAAGTGACTGAACCTACCGTTCCTCTCGAGACTACCACTAAACCAAAGAAAAAAGAGAAGTCTTTTTTGATTTGGATATTATTGGCGATGTTTGCCATCATTGCAGTCATTGTCATCTGTTGTTGTCTTCTATACGTATGTCTTAAAACCAAATCCAATGCCAAAACAACCGGTGCTTCGAAATCAAGATCTAGAAGTCTTCCTTCGAAAGGCATGTCATCTTCAGGTCGGCCGCCGTCAAAGTTGAGTTCCAGTCCTTCCAAAGCAAGTCTTAGATCAGTGAAAGTAAGCGATTGAAGACATCAAACGATTTGCAAATATTCCTTAATGTCTTTCATTCACAAAACAAATACAAAATTATTTATAATTTTATTCTTATTTTTTGTAAAGTTTTCAATAAATTTCATAAAAATTTGTTTTGAAATGAATTCAATTTTTTAGAAAAACTATTGAATATATTCTTCTGTATTCAGATGGTATTCATTGATAATAACGCCAAGAATTGATCACAGAATCAGATGTACAACAAATATGATAGCAATGAGCCATTGATTGGCAATTCAATACATATTATATCTATTGTTAGCATTGAATCCATTGTTAAGAATTCATTCAAATATCAAATATTAGAAAATTTTCTCAATTTATACATCATTTGTGAAAATGAATTCTTCGTATAAAATGTCTTCTAAACTGATTCTCTTCTCAATACTAGTCATCACATCATTCAATGCATTTATCGGCAAAACTAATGCCGATTTCTGTACAGATGACACTCATCTCAAAGACATTGAATCGATTTTCACGATCAAAGACAAAGTCTTCATCAATGCTGTCATCGGCGGTGAGTCCTTGTATTGGGTCTATGATGTGAACCGAAGGAAAGTATTGGAGAATACGATTAGTGCCAAAAAACTATTTCCAAACTTCGTGCCAATCGTTAAGTTCGTGGCCGCCGTCACCTGTGCTCCATGTCCTAAAGAGGTGGCAAACCTAGTGATAACGATCGGCAGAAAAGACCAGAACAGTCACTGGTCTTATGGTGTGTTTCGCATCGAAGACACAGACGACATCCGGTTGGTTGGGATCACAAAAGACGACGATTTGCCGCCCAATTGGGGCCTCAAGAGTAAGGGACAGGAGTTCAGTCTAAACAATGGAAAGCCCAATTGGGGGTTCTTTCCCGAAGATGTGATCAGAGTTCAAATGAGCGGCAGTTCTGACTTCGATGCCTTCACATACTTTCCTGCGAAACAGATCTTTGTGGTCAAGTACTACACAGATAAAGGTGTTTACGTATCGATGAGGCACTTAGAGGTCGACGGAAGCCATTCCGACTGGAAAGGCATTGGTCCGCCGATGGAAAGGAATGATAAAACGAAAAAAGTGATTCATTCACTCTTTTCTGTGAAAGACATCTTGTATTCCATTGATAATATCAATGGTAAAGTCCCTCGAATTGCACTCAATTATACCTTAGAACCGAGAGGTGACGGCAGTGTGGACTTCAATCCCGTTCCCATCGATATAGACGTGCGGACATTCTTCAACTGTTACGACAATTATACACTTCCAACACGTTTTCCGCCGTCTGAGTCGAACACTAGTCCTGAGACACCGGAAACGACACCCGAATCCACAACGTCTAGAACTGAGGCCACGGAAACGACACCCGAATCCGAAAGAAAAGCCACTTCCACATCTAAGACCATTATACTGAATGAAAAAGAGACAGAACCTCCCGGTTCTTATTCATCGAACTATAAACCGAAGGAACAGAAGAAAAGTCAATGGCTTTTGTTCTTATTATTGGCCATATTTGGCATCATTTTAGTCATTGTCATCTGTTTCGCCATTTTATACATTAGCCTTAAAAACAAAAAAGACAAAAACGCCGGCGCTGTGGAATCGGGCACTGGTATCACAGTGGAAGGCCATCCATCGAAGGAACTGTCGGCCACGCGAAGTACCACCGAAGCCACTGAGCCGGTGACGCATATAGATACCAGTCCTTCTAAAGCAAGTCTTAGATCAGTGAAAACAAGGGATTAAAGACATCAAACGATTGCAAATATTTCTTAATGTCTTTCATTCACAAAACAAATTCAAAATTATTTATAATTTTATTCTTATTTTATGTAAAGTTTTCAATAAATTCCATAAAAATTTGTTTTGAAATGAATTCAATTTTTTTGGAAAAACTATTGAATATATTCTTCTGCATTCAGATGGTATTCATTGATAATTACGCCAAGAATTGATCACATAATCAGATGTACAACAAATGTGATAGCAATGAGCCATTGATTGGCAATTCAATACATAATATATCTATTGTTAGCATTGAATCCATTGTTAAGAATTCATTCAAATATCAAATATTCGAAAATATTCTCAATTTATACATCAGTTGTGAAAATGAATTCTTTGTATGAAATGTCTTCTAAACTGATCTTCATTTCAATACTAGTCATCACATCATTGCATACATTCATCGAATGCAAAAGTAGTGCCAAATTCTGCACTGAAGACGACGACAGACAAGACAATTGGATTCAATCGATTTTCACTGTCTATAACAAAGTGTTCATAACTGTCGGCACCGAAGAGACCATGTATTGGGTCTATGATGTGAACCGAAGAGAAGTGTCAGAGAAGGCTATTTCCGCCCGACAGCTGTTCCCCCATTTCATGCCAATCGTTAAGTTCGTGGCCGCCGTCACATGTGATCCATGTCCTAAAGAGGTGAAAAACCTAGTGATAGCGATCGGCACAAAAGACCACAACAGTTACTGGTCTTATGGTGTGTTTCGCATCGAAGACACAGACGACATCCGATTGGTTGGGATCACAAACGACGGCGATTTGCCGCGCCATTGGGGCCTCAAGAGTAAGGGACAGGAGTTCAGTCTAAACCCTAATGGAAAGGCCAATTGGGGGTTCTTTCCCGACAATGTGCTCAGGGCTCAAATGAGCGGAACTTCTAACTTCGATGCCTTCACATACTTTCCGGCGAAACAGCTCTTTCTGCTCAAGTACTACACAGATCTCGGTGTTTACCTATCGATGAGTCACATAGAGGTCGGCGGAAGCCTTTCCAATTGGACAGGCATTGGACAGTCGTTGGAAATTAATGACCAAACGAAAAAAGTGATTCATTCACTCTTTTCTGTGAAAGACTTCTTGTATTCCATTGACAATTTCAATGGTAAAGTCCCTCGAATTGCATTCAAATATTCCTTAGAACCGAGAGGTGACGGGAGGGTGGACTTCTCCCCCGTTACCATCGATACCGACGTGCGGACATTCTTCAACTGTTACGACAATTATACACTTCCGACACGTTTTCCACCGTTAGAGTCCGTCACAAGTCCTGAGACCACGGAAACGACACCGGAATCCACAACCACTACAACTGAGACCCCGGAGACGACACCGGAATACACAACCACTACAACTGAGACCCCAGAAACGACACCCGAATCCACGACCACTACAACAGAGACACCGGAAACGACATCCGAATCCACAACCACTTCAACTGAGACACCGGAAACGACACCCGAATCCACAGCGTCTAAAACTGAGGGCACGGAAACGACACCCGAATCCACTGCATCCGTGGTCACAGACACAACTAAATCCACGGATTTTTCTTCTGAAAGAACAACCACTTCCACGTCTAAGACCATTATTCAGACTGAAGAAGAGACAGAACCTCCCGGTTCTTACTCGTCAAGCACTAAACCGAAGGAACAGAAGAAAAGCCAATGGCTTTTGTTCTTATTATTGGCCATATTTGGCGTCATTTTAGTCATTGTCATCTGTTTCGCCATTTTATACATTTGCCTTAAAAACAAAAAAGACAAAAACGCCGGCGCTGTGGAATCCGGCGCTGGTATCACAGTGAAAGGCCACCCATCGAAGGAACTGTCAGCCACGCGAAGCACCACCGAAGCCCCTGAGCCGGTCACGCATACGGATACCAGTCCTTCCAGTGCTAGTCTTCGATAGCTTAAAGCAGACGAAGAAAACTCTTTTTTTTTCTACAAAAATCTTAATTTTTTTCGCATTTTATTTACAAATCTTAAAACAATTACAAAATTATTTATAATTTTATTCTTATTTTATGTAAAGTTTTCAATAAATTCTACAAATATTTGTTTTGAAATAAATTTAATTATTTTAGAAAACTATTGAATATATTCTTCAATACATTTCTTCACTTAAGCTATGGTTCAATTGATTTCGATTATTACTTATACAAAGACTGTATTCAAATGGTATTCATTGATAACTACGCCAAGAATTAATCACAGAATCAGATGTACAACAAATATGATAGCAATGAGCCATTGATTAGCAATTCAATACATATTATATCTATTGTTAGCATTGAATCCATTGTTAAGAATTCATTCAAATTTCAAATATTCGAAAATATTCTCAATTTATATATCAGTTATGAAAATGAATTTTTCGTATAAAATGTCTTCTAAACTGATCCTCATCTCAATACTAGTCATCACATCATTCAATGCATTCATCGGCAAAACTAATGCCGACTTCTGTTCAGATGATACTCATCTCAAAGACATTGAATCGGTTTTTTTGATCAGAGACAAAGTCTTCATCAATGCTGTCATCAGCGGTGAGTCCTTGTATTGGGTCTATGATGTGAACCGAAGGAAAGTATTGGAGAATACGATTAGTGCCAAAAAACTATTCCCAAACTTCGTTCCAATCGTTAAGTTCGTGGCCGCCGTCACCTGTCATCCATGTCCTAAAGAGGTGAAAAACCTAGTGATAGCGATCGGTAGAAAAGACCACAACAGTCACTGGTCTTACGGTGTGTTTCGCATCGAAGACACAGACGACATCCGGTTGGTTGGGATCAAAAGCGACGCCGATCTGCCGCGCCATTGGGGCCTCAAGAGTAAGGGACAGGAGTTCAGTCCAAACACGGGAGTGGCCAATTCGGGGTTCTTTTACACAGGTTTGGAAAGTGCTAAAAAGGGCGGGATTTCTGACTTCGATGCCTTCACATACTTTCCTGCGAAACAGATATTCTTTGTCAAGTTCTACACAGATGTCGGTCTTTACATAGCGATGAGGCACTTAGAGGTCGGCGGAAGCCTTTCCAACTGGATAGGCATTGGCCGAGAGATGAAAAGGAATGACGAAACGAAAAAAGTGATTCTTTCACTCTTTTCTGTGAACGACATCTTGTATTCCATTGATAATATCAATGGTAAAGTCCCTCGAATTGTATCCAATTATACCATCAAACCGAGAGGTGACGGCCGTGTGGACTTCAATCCCGTTCCCATCGATTTAGACGTGCGGACATTCTTCAACTGTTACGACAATTATACACTTCCAACACGTTTTCCGCCGTCTGAGTCGGACACGAGTCCTGAGACACCGGAAACGACACCCGAATCCACAACCACTACAACTGAGACACCGGAAACGACACCCGAATCCACAACCACTACAACTGAGACACCGGAAACGACACCCGAATCCACAACC
>JAQIXR010000847.1:0-18615 GCA_034700825.1 Quadroppia sp. Gr-Ori-00064 | reverse complement strand
TCGATTTTGGTTTCATTAAAGACTTCAATCATTTTATTGTTTTAATAATTCACTCAAATATTTGGTATTCACTTTTGGGTGCTTTAAATGTCTATTATTTGATATCAAATTCAATGATTGCAATCAAATGAGATAAATATATGATTTGTTATTCCTTTTAAGCCATTCCTTATATTCAAGAGAAGAGAGAATAAATTCTAATAATAATTCTGTTAATTAATTAATAAATAAATTTTATTCAATAAAATAAATTTATTTGAAATGATTTGATTCTAATAAATATCTGTGAATTAAATCTATAGAAACATATCATTAAAAATAATTCATTTTTGTTATCGTTTTTTCTTATTGTTATAGACATTAATAGACTTATTATCACTAAATCTATCATAAAATGCACTCCAAATACTTCCGGGTATTCTCTGGTGTTCACGAATTAACTCTTTTATTGAATTCATTGTCTTTTGTGCCAATTCTTCGGGTGTAACCTTTGGGTCGTAGGGAATGGGTTCGCCCACATATGTCTTGAGTTTGACGGGAAACCCACCATAAAATGGGACGAGTGGTAGACGAGTCCATTCGTAGAGACGTCTCGTAAGACATCGACACATCTTTACGGCAATGAAAGCCTCCCTTAGATTCTGTGTGAAGATAGGAATGATCGGCACCTTTGCCTCTGTGGCCACTTTTGCGAACCCAATCCTATTATTCCACATCAGTTTATATCTATTATCGCCAAACAGACCCTCACGAGTGCCTCCCGGAGCTATTGACAATAAGTTCCCTTCATTGAGAAGTTTGACGCACTCTTCTACCGGTCCCGTCAATACCTTCAGCTCTTTCATGAGCATCTGTGACCCGGGTATCATAAACAAGAAGTGGTCGCCAACTGAACGGATCAGTCGTTTTCTATATAATAACACTTTAGTCGTGAAATAGAAGTTATCTAATGGTATGACTCCGTGATAGTAGACTATAAGCGCCGGACCCTCTTTGGGGATACGACTGAAGCCGTCCACTTCATACGAGTGCCAGAAGTATCCATGTGCTTCCCATAGCATAACCACCACATATAACAGGCCTTTCCATCTCTGTTTAGTCTTAAACACACGCTTCGCGTCCAGTCTTTCCCGATGTCTATAGACATACATGACTAGAGTTGTCACATATAATGAGATGAACAGAAGCACAGGTATTATGAAAAATAATGATATGAACACAAGTATCACTAAAAGCCAGGGATAGGCAATCATTTCTGACGGGATGTCCACATAATGTCTAATGACTGGATTCAAATAATCGCTTTGAATGTCATAAATGAAAACTTCAAACAAATTGAAAAGTTTTTCCAATAATGAAAACATTTTTCTTAAATGAAATGTTTGTCTAAAATAAGATATTTGTGAATATTTTTGACTTTATTATCAAAAACATAGAAATAGTTTGTATTTTGTGACAATATTTTCTCCTTTAGACCAAAATGTGAGCCAAAGGAAAATATTTTTTATATTTCAATTGCTTTTAATTAATCAAATGTTTAAATATTTTTTGAATGAGTTTTATATTTAAAAATCAAGTAAACCTTTCCTCTAATAACAAGTTTTGCATCAAATATATGACAATTAATTCAATAAAAATTATTCTGAAAAATAGTTGTGAATAACTTAACAATAAATTAATAAAAACTAATCAAAAGTTATACAAATGAGACCAAATGTTACGAAAACTTGACTTTAGATGTCTCACAATATGCTATGAAAGCATACATTCTTTGCACTTATTCACAACACTGTAGAAAACCAATGGTTTTTCAAACCATAACTACTTTGTGAATGTAATGAACTTCTCTTAAGACATATTTATATAATAATTATAAACAATTATTGTCTTATTATTCACTCATTACTTAATCACAACAACGGATGTGTTTTGTGTCGGAAGAGACAAAAATTATAACAATTATTACATTGAATGAATGTATGTAAAAATAGTGTTGATTAGAGACACACATGAAATGAATAGCATATTATGTATTGGATTCCTATTAAAAACTCCTACTTTTTTTCCATTAAAGCGACACTTCGTGTGAAGTCAGCTTTAGAGCAAAACTACTTGTCCTTCAATATTATCAATAGTTTTTCATATATTTATTTATCAATTGTTAAAAGTTTTTATTCCTTGATCTAAATTATTATATTATTTACATTTAGTTGTGATTATTCTCTCACTTCAAAGGGATATTCAATATAAGGGATATTACAATATAGTCATGAATTTCAATGATTCGTTCAATGCTTAACATATTCTCATCTCATATGAAAGTGAAATTTTTTGTTTGATTTTCATATAATACTTGTCATTAACTTTGATTCAAATGAATGAAGTTTTAGTTGAAAATAATTAAATAATTTATTCTTATTTGAAATTATTTGAAACGATTTTCATAAATCAAAGCAATAAAATATTAAGAAATTATTTGAAATTATTTTTATATTTCATTTCATTGATAATATCTTTTAAATGTTTGGTCTATTATTCAAAACATTTGGTTTTTATCTAATTTTGGTTTTATTTTTTTATTTGATATAATGTTTGAAAACTTAAGAATTTATTATAGAAATTATATATCGATTAAATGAATATATGAATGCATTAATGAATTTAATCTTACATTGCGTTTACTTTTAAGGGTGTTATTCACAATGAATTTATTTTAATAGTAATAATATGTGGAAAATATATTTTAAAAATAGATTCACTTTTTTATTGTCTTTAAATTAAAGACTTTAATCAATATCATTAAAAACTATTTATATTTCAATATTTCTATTGAATGAGTGCTTTAGTAATGGTTTGTTCCAGACATGTAAATCACCAAGAGTATTATTATTCATACGAAATGGTCCAGTTTATGCCATGTGTTGTGTGGATGTGCTTCAAGTGATTCAAACACTATTTGATCGAAGAATATTGAGAACACTTTTCAATAACACACATATGAATGAAATAATGAATATATTTAATAATAATAATAAGAATTCAATGAATGAAACAATGGTTAAAAATCACACATTTAATCCGAAGCATAAAAATGATAATTAATTGATATTTTTATTGATTATTAATTAAATACTGAATACAAATATAATGTTTATTACAATGAGATGTTGACTGCAATGTAATGTCTGTTAAATGTATTTTAATTTAATAATAAATTGCTGTGAAATTGAAACCAATTATATATTTATTATTATTATTATCTATTATTGAAGCAATAAAATGCGTCAATTATCCTTGGTCATATGCATTCTTAGACGCAAATGCAATGATATATTTTATGTCCAATAATTGTTTGTCACAAAAGTCACAAATAATTATAGTTTTGAACTTTAAATCGCATTCACATTGAATTAGGTTTGAAATGAATGCTAAATATATATATCGTTTGAATTCAAGAAATGAGTTTTTTCTCTTAAGTTGAATAACCTTTTCTTCAATCAAATTGAAAATAATATTTTTTATTCAAAGTTTTATAACATTATTATCATTATTATGAGAGATATATATATATAATACGGGATATATTTCCTCATATATTTTAAAAATACTTTTCTTTATCACATTAAGAAAAGTTGCCGTAAAATGAAAGCGATATTAAAGTCATTAAAATATTTTTATTAAATTAATCGCTTATTCTTCAGGAAAACAAACGATCCGTTAATACCATTACTTTTTATTTGTAAAATTGATTTTATCTTTAAGTCGGAATTCCAGCAAAAAATGAGTTACAGAAAAAAAAATTACATTTTAATTGCAAAATATTTTCATTCAATTCATAAATAAAATAAAAATTAAATTATAATTAAATTTTAATATAAATATTTGCCAATGATTTCTCATAGTAACTCATATACTGTACTGTTTTGTATGAAAATATGAGGAAATGGAGAAACAAAATAAGATTAAAGACTTATTATTACTATTATATCACATAATAATGAAGTGAGAAATTGAGTACATTTTTGATATGAGATTAAATAAAATGAAATAATGTTTAACTCAAAACATAATCATTATATACTCTTTGAAGAACGTGAGGGTCTTTGAGCCAAATAAGAGCGCTTCGTATGGAAAGGTATGAGAAGGTATGGTCACAAAAGTATACATACGATTTGTAACACACAATTATGATATACTTTTTTCATTGTGGCTTAGAATTGAAATAATTTGAGAAACTTTTTTTGATATAAAGTTTTTTTTTTATTAATACTTGTATTTATTGAGCGAAAGAATGCAAACAAATAACAATACAAACAAAACTTTGAGCTATTTTTTCTGCTGTTTTGTGTACTCATTAATAATGAAAATATCATTTGATTTTGTAATCGATATCAGAATAAATGGTTAATAAATAAGAAACAAAATTATTATAATATTTGTGTTCAGTTGTAATGATAACAAGAACTTATAATTAGATAAAATACGTGCGAATGAATTAAATATTTTTAGGATTCAATTGAATCAAAAAAAACCTGAACGACAGCTCTGTTTACTATTGTATGGCATTTATATTAAAATATTTATTTATAAAAAAGTTTTTTCTCTCATTTTTGTTATAGTTTTTTTCTGTCGTTTCATAAATAATATGTCAGTCAATGAAAAGAATCTTTTCATTAATAGAAAAAAAATATATTTTTATTAATCATTATTACAATATATAAAGAAATAGTTATCCTATCATTGAGTTCGTTGTGTCAGTCAGTGGTTTGAGAACAACACAAGAGATTCATCTCATTGTCGAATAGGTTTTTGAGCAAAGAGTCATAACTAGTGGAAAAGGTGTTCTCAAGAGCCGGTTCAAAGCCCAGAACAATTAGTGGCCCATATATTATAGTTGAATCCACCTTCACCTGCAAAACCACTCACATTCAAGGCTTTACAGACATCACAACTACGAGTGTATATGAAAATTGTGAATAATATTCTGACATCAAATAAACACTTTATTTTCTCTCTCATTCACTGTTCACTTGATTTTGCAAATTTTTTAAGCCTTCGAAACAAAACAAAAAGTCAATTAAATGTTAAAACATTTGTTCGAAACTAACATAAAATGTGATGAAAAAAGTCAATAATAATTGTATTAACATTTCATTCTGTGTTGTATTAGTCGTTGTGTTTGTGTTTTGCGTTTTTTGAGTTTCTCTTTGAAGAAAACTTTCGTTTAATTTGTTTGTATAAAAGTAATCGTTTTGTTGTGTTTGGGTCTGTGTTTGACAGCACTGGTATGTCATTCACGAAGAAGCTTGTGGTGATCGGTGACGGTGGCTGTGGTAAGACATCGCTGTTGATGTCTTACTGCAAGAATCACTTCACCACAGAATACACGCCAACCGTTTTTGACAATTATGTCGCAAACATCGAAGTCGACGGAAAAGTGGTTAGTCTTGTGATGAGTAATCATTGAATACATTCAGTTTCAAACACTTTATTCAATATCTCATTCATTTTTATTAATATAAATTTTATACAAATATTTCAACTCATAAATACTTTTCCAATAATTGTTTGTTTGATTTTAATTTTAAATCAGAATATTATTCATTTATTTTAATTTATCGCAATTTTATACAAAAGTTTAATTCAATTTTTGTTTTTACTTAACATTTAATTCATATTTAATTGAATTATTGCTTATGTATGAGAAATGACATAAAATATGTTGAATCAAAACTATGATATCTTTTGTTTAATTACATATAATTGCTGTGAAAACAAATATATTTCTTATTCAAATTGTCTTAAATTTGAATATTTATCTCAATTAAAATTATTTATTTATTTCACATTAATTTTAAAATATGATTCATATCTATAATGAATTCTGATGTTTGACAATTAAAATGCAATTATAGTTTAAATTCTTTAACAGATTATTCAATATAAATGATAATTAAAAGAAAATATTATTTATTCAAATCTATTATTATCTTAATTTTCATTTAATATAAGTTTAATTTTCACACAAAAAATGTTTTTACAAAAAATATTTATGAAAATTGTGTGAAAACTTTTGTCATAAAAAAATATTTCCTTTTTCTTGTGAAACGAAAAAATCTTTATATAATAATTCAAATGTCATACAAAAAAAAATTAAAAACATTTCCACAAAATTTTAATTCTGTCCTCAATTTTTCAATGATAATAATACAGTGTATTTGTGTTGTCGTTATTTCATTAGATTCCTCTGTCTCTCAATATCTCGAAGGCATAGGAAAACCCATTCTTTAATATAACAATTATTGTACGGATGAGTGAATAGAAATACTGACTCTAATATACAGTTGATTCAAATGAGAAATCAAATCATTGAAAAAAATGTTTTCAAAAATAGTTACAATAAATGCAATATTAAAATAGCATTTTTTGAAAAGCATTATCAAAAATATATATATTTATGCCATTTTTGTCGACAAATTTGAAATTTCTATTTTTAAAAAACACAAGTCGTGTATGACTTCTCTCATACAGTAATAACTTTATATATTTGGCAAATATTTTTGAATATCTTTATTAGAAAATAAACATTAAATAAACAATTGTTTAATAATATAATAGATATTTTTTGTTATAAATTTTGTTCTCAAATCCTTTGCTCTATTTATGACATTTAAGTTTATAAAATATAGCCTCAAATGAGAGGAATTATTTTTCGTCAGACTTTTTGATTAAAATTTTGTTTTCATCTTAAGGTTTATGTCATTATAAACGTCAGAAACTGTTATTATATTCAAGGATATGTATGTCTTATAATAATTGTTTCATTTCATAGTCGAAGATATACTCTATTATTACAGTTATTATAATATTATTTTAATTAATTTAAGAGAAAATATATAAACGTATTATAATATTGAAATAATTCATATGTTATGACATTTTGTTTCATAAAGTGATTACAAATTTGCATAAGAATTATGGTATGAATGAAAATCTTTTCAAAAGTCATGTAATCGATGATTAATTGCAGAAAAATGTATTTAATTCTCATTATAAGCGATTTAATTGCAATTCATTTATTTCGTAATACAATAATTGTTACGAAAATCATAAACGAATAGCTATTATATGAATTGAAAATATTTTTGATTGAAAATTATTTTTCCTTCAAATGAACATTCATTTCGTTTTACATTTACATCAAAACTTTTATAATATTTTATCGACTCTTTAATCGCTACTGAATTACATATAATTTGCATATCTCTGTTTCGTATCAGAATAACGAATGTCATTTTTGTAGTTATATTCATAATATATTTAAAGTCAAATTTTGACATTTTTATCATTGTTTAGATATCTGTAAATTATTTTTGAAACTTTTTTTTCAATTGAATTTTAATTATATTTCAATACAATCGAAATTGTTATAAAATGAACACTATTTCACAAATTGATGTCTAATTGAATAGAAATGATAACAATAACACACTTTTGTTTGGCTTAGATTTGGTTTTATTCCAACAATCTATAGCTTTGGGTCAAATCTGATCAATAGTTTTTCTAAATATAATCCCGTTTTTTGTCCTATTATTTGAATTAATTTCATTTTGAAATAAAAAATATTTCACGATTTCATTGAATTCATATTAATTTTAATAATGTTTTCAAAAAAGATAATAATTTTTATTGAATAATATTTTTTGAATTGAAAGTGAAAAAAAAGTTTTTTTTTGAGTTCAAGAAAAATTAACAAAAGTTTTATTCATTGAAACATATTTTTTTAAAAATATTTTCACGCTTTTATATAGAATTAAAAAACAAATAAATGATAAAATATTTGTTAATTTCATTGAAACAAAAGTAATGAGTTTTTTCACACTTTTTGAGTTGAAAAAAAGATATTTGTATTAAACGATTGGTTTGTCTTTAAATCGCTTTTAATATCATTTAAATCGAGTTTTAAATGAATTAATATTTTTATAATAAATATATTTATTATTTATAACTGAATTAATGATTTTTGTGCAACACAGGGATGTCTGGCCCTATGGGACACGGCTGGCCAGGAGGACTACGAACGGATTAGGCCCCTGTCATACCCTGACTCGGATGTGGTGCTCATCTGTTTTAGTGTCGACTCTCGCATATCGTTCGCCAACACCAAACTCAAGTGGAGGCCAGAGATCCACAAATATCTGCCTAACGTTCCCATAGTTCTGGTCGGAAACAAATGTGATCTCTCGTCGGAAAAGACGGTCACCTCAGAGGAAGGCTGGAAAATGGCCGACACTATCGACGCCGTCGCATATCTCGAGTGTTCGGCCAAAAGCTTATACAACATCCAGAAGATATTCGACGTCGCCGTCAGGTCTGCCATACAGAAGGAGGCGAAGAAGACGAGGAAATGCTGTCCATTATTATAGTCGAAACGAAATTTCTTTTCTTATGAATTGTTTGAATATTTTATTTAATAACTTATTAATACATTATTTTTGTTTCATTTTTGTTGTCAATTATTTATTGTATATTTCGTTCAAAATCACAGTTTCAGTCATTTGTTGAAGAAATGAACAAAATATTCAAATGAAATGTAAATTCAAATAAAAATATTTTTCTTTGAAAAAACTTTTTTTTGAAAACTTTATTTCAATTAAGAATTGGATAAAAATTCTAAAAAAATGCGAAAATCAATGAATAAAGAAATTTGTTTATAAAAAGTTATATATTTGTTGTGATTTTTAAATATTTGTTGAGTTTTTATATTAAAAGTAATTTATAATAAATGAAAATTAATTTTAAATTACATTAATTTAATTGAAATCACTTTTAAAGTGATTGCAAACCATATATTGTATGCAATGACAACAAAACCCCTTAAATAACAACACAAACAAAACCATTGAATCTGTGAATGATTTCAACTTAATATCAAATATCAAAACAAATGATTTATTTATGACTTTTTTGTCGTTTATTTCATTCAATTGACTGTCAAAGAGATGGTAAGACATCGAGGAATATATGCATACACTATAAGTGGCCACCAATTGATAATCGGTTTGTTGTTGTCATCCAATGATAGTCACAATTGGGAAAAGTGAAGGCGTTTTCATTGAGTTCTTCGTCGAAGAAAGTGTTGGGCAAAAAGGATTTGGAGAAACAGAAGAAGATCTTAGAGGAAGAGGCGGCCGCACAGGCGTACCAGGAGTTCGTGGCCACGTTTGAGGACACACCCAAACAGACGAAGCTCTTCGTCAGGGGATCGGTCATCAACTCCGCAAATGGAGGTCTCTTTCAGACCATGTTTTGGTCATGTCTTATGTTTTTGTATCTCTTGTTTCGTTTGTTCAGAAGAGGTTTCGGTCAGTCATTCGGGAAGAGTGTATAAACCAAACAAATTGCATGAATTGGAGGCAAAGAAGGCATCGATGGACACGCCGTCGAAGCCTTTGGAACCGCTCTTCAAAAGTGATAAACCAATGAAGAAGAAAAGCGAACCGAAGAAGAAAAGCAATTTAGAGCTGTTTAAGGAAGAGCTTAGACTAATGCAAGAGGAAAGGGAGGAAAGGCATAGGATTAAGAACCAGTTGAAAGACACCGGACTTAAGGCGACCCCTAAAACGGAACCCGAAGTCGGGATTAAACTCGGTTTGAATGACATTAAGTTTTATTGATTTCTTGTTTAAGAAATGGTTTTTAATGTCTTTTTTTGGTCAAAACAGCCGATGAATATCGGATCCCAGGGTTGGGTTCGTTCGATACGGGAGACCCGAACACAACGAACATATACTTAGGAAATCTCAACCCAAAGATGACTGAACCACAACTGTGTCAACTGTTTGGCAAATACGGACCGTTGGCTTCGGTAAAGATAATGTGGCCGCGAAGTGATGAGGAACGGTCGAGGAACAGGAACTGTGGGTTTGTGGCCTTCATGACCAGAAAAGATGGCGAACGAGCCATGAAAGCACTCAATGGCAAAGACATTATGGAGTATGAGATGAAGTTGGGTTGGGGTAAAGCCGTTCCCATTCCTCCTCATCCCATATATATACCGCCAGCTCTTATGGAGCTAACAATGCCTCCACCACAAAGTGGACTCCCCTTCAATGCACAGCCCGACCCCTCTGAGGTCATACCTCGTGACCGATGGCACGATAAGGAGAACTTTGAGAAAGTGTTGCAAAGCTCTATCGTCAAAGTGGTTGTGCCCACAGATCGGGTGCTTTTATGTCTTATTCATCGAATGGTTGAGTTTGTCGTCAGAGAGGGACCGATGTTTGAGGCAATGATTATGAATCGGGAGATAAATAACCCAACCTTTCGGTTCCTCTTCGACAATCAGTCTCCGGCACACGTCTACTATCGGTGGCGTCTCTTCTCTGTCCTTCAGGTCTGATAATAAGATCTTAATTGAATTGAATTTTTTTTAATGTCAAACCATTTGATGGAACGATAGGGCGAACACCCGTCCAAATGGCGTACAGAAGAGTTCCGAATGTTTGAACGCGGCTCTATTTGGAGACCTCCACCCCTTAACCCATTCCTTCAGGGAATGCCTGACGAGTTGATAGAACCCTCTCCTCCGCCATCACCCGAACGCTTAGACAAACAGAAGCGCAAAAACGAACGGCGCGAAACACGTCCAGAGGCCAAGAAAGGAATGTTAAGTGAATCACAAAGGGATCGATTGGAGGATATGTTGAGGAATTTGTTGCCACAAAGAAGTAAAATATCTGAAGCAATGATCTATTGCGTCGAGCACTCGGAATCGGCCGAAGAGATCGTCGACTGTATCGCTGAATCCCTGGCCATAATAGAGACTCCACTTTACAAGAAGATTGCGAGACTTTATCTCATTTCTGACATTCTTCACAACTGTTCCGTCAAAGTAACGAATGTGAGCTTCTTTAGGAAAGGCTTTCAGTCCAGACTTGTGGACATATTCCATGACATTCACGACTGTTTCGTCGAAATCGAGGGTCGACTCAAAGCCGAAAACTTTAAGGTATAAACAATTGGTTCGAATCGTTGTTGACATTGATTTCGATTCACAGCAAAGGGTTATGTCTTGTTTCCGTTCCTGGGAGGACCAGGCGCTCTATTCGCCAGACTTTCTCATAAGACTTCAGAATATATTCCTTGGTTTAGTTCAACGCGAATCTGAAGTCCAATACAAAGAACAGGTCGAAGAAGATGTGGACGGAGTGCCCATTGGAGAGCATGGCATCGATGGCGTTCCCATTGACAACATCGACGGCGAGCCATTTGTCGGCACAGTTGCCACTTCTGCAGCCAAGTTTAAGCCATCAAAATGGGAGACAATTGATCCAGACTTAGTTGAATCGCAGGCAATGACGACATCCAAATGGGATCTTTTGGAACCGGTAAATGAAGACAGCGTTGAAGACATCGATGGAAAGTAAGTCAATGATCAAAATGTTTATGAAAACAACATTCAATGGTTGTGCTATTCATCGAACAGACCGTTTGATCCTTCGCCAAACCTGAGTGGAGAGGACAGTAGGGGTTCGGCGTTTTTGGAGCAAATGAAACACGAGCTCTCGAGCAGTGATTCGACAAAACGGACCAAATTAAGGGAAATAGAAGTGAAAGTTCTTCGATATCAGGACGAACTCGAGTCAGGACACCGGCCCCGGAAGTCAGGCACAACTGTCTCACAAATGGTTGAGGAGTACCGAAGAAAACTCCTTCGGAAGGAAAGGGATGATATTGAAGACAAAGACAAACAGACCGATAGTTCACGTTCTAAGAGGCGCTCCCGATCTCGAAGCAGATCCCATTCCCCACGCAGTGATCGAAGTCGTGACAGACATCATAGACACAGGTCTAAAAGTCGTTCCCCTGACTCGAGACCTAAATCTAAGCCCAGATCCCAATCCCCTCATAAGAAAAGAAAATAAAAATCATTGAATTCTTTCATTTGTTTTTAAAATTCAAATCTAATTTAAATTTATTGTAAATAAACATAAAATAAAAATCAATTAAAAGTAAAAATTTTAAAAACAAATTCATTTCAAAATGAAATTTAATACAAAAAATATAGTTATTGAAAAACAGAGTAAAAGTAAAAACTAATAACTTATGAATTATTGCTTAAAAGTATTTATTTAATTAAAACAACTGTTTTTTGAGCGAAAAAATGGCATAAAATTGAAGTTTTTGGCAAATAATGAATAAATGAGAATATTTTTGAGCCATTAATGAATTTTTTCGGTTTTATTTCGAGAATCCATTTCTGCCTTCTTTTTACTATAAGAGCTCCGGTAGAATCCGGCGAACAGTAGGTACAAGAAGACGGCATTACCGAAATTGCAGGCCATATACCCTGTGGGAAGAGATGTCTGTTTGGCGTAGACGACGACAAACCAAACCATAACACAAATGAATTGAATTAATTGGATTTGTGTTATATATCTCTTCCACCACAAGTACTTCTGGTACTCCGGCCCCAAAGCGGCCAAAGCGTAGTACGAATACATGATTACGTGAATGAATGTATTGATTATCGGTATTACACAAATCGTTGGCATATCTGTTGAAAGCAATCCATACAAAACTTATTGTAAAACACATTTCTCTTCGAAACCAATCATTTTGAATGTCTTTTGTATTTGTTTTTTGTGTTAATTTTGTGTGAATTTTGTTTGAGTTTTGATTTCAAATGAGTTTATGTTATGATAGGAAGTGAAGAGAAATATTTCAATACATACAGGGATTGTATTTCATGAATAGCCAGCCCGCGAAGGGAAGGGATATGTGGTGCCAGACGTGTAAGAAGGAAATGTGTGAATTTTTTTTCCTGAACGCCATGAAGAATGTGTCGAACATATCGACCAGTTTTGACAAATAGTAATAATAAGCCGTATCTATGAATGCCATCGCTTTGTCTGAAGTGTCGCCCTTAGTGTTGTCGAAGTTCCACATTTCGAGTCCAAAATTACTTATTTGTAGGACTTTTGCAAAGAAATAGCCGTTTATTACAACCTATTGAACGCATTCAACGAATTCAATGGCAAACAAGTCTTCGTTCAACTCATTCTTACCATTAATATGTCGTAAGCGATGATAGAGTTCTTCAGATTAAATGGTTTGCGATTTCTCATAAATCGTGGAATAATGACAATCACTAAAAGCATATAAACTATCATCAATAAAGTGATGGTTAGCAGCGATGGATGAACAAGGACATAGTTTCTTGTCCGCGGATCAGACGGTTGGTCCCAGTAGTGGTGCAGCCAATAGAATGTGGACGAGTTATGGCCGACCAGATCAGCCAATTGCCTGACCAGAAACGTGTCGATTGTCTTATCCATAGTCTCTTTGCAAAGGTTTTTGTTTAAGTTTTCGTTTGAAAATTAGTTCAATATTTTGAGCGAAAGTTTTTTTCACACAATCTATGAGTTTTTGGGACAGAGTTTGCAATGAATTAATATTAATATTAATATAAGTTCTATATATTGAAAGAAATCAAATACTTATGAATAAAAAATCGATAAAAAAACTAATTATAATGTTATTCGAGTGAAGGAAAACTTCAAAATACATGAGAGAAATATTATTATATTATTTATGAAATACGAAAATTTCAATTAAAAACTTACAATCAATTGAGAGAAAAGTATTTATGAATCAAAAAATGAAATAATCTCTCCTTCAGTAAATATAACTAAATAATGGTTTTCCTATTTATTAAACACTTGTTATTAGGACACGAATTGATGCTTAAAAAGTGATTATAACTTATTATTATTAGTAAAACAACTTTACGCTTATTTTGGCCACTAATTCAAAGTCAGACGAATTATGTTTTCTTTATGATAGAGAATATAAAAAATATTTTAGAATATTATTCAATAATAATAATCAAAAATTACTTTTATTGTGATTACACGAGACGTGAATATACTGGAAAACATTGACTCAGATTTGGATTCACTTTTAAAAATAAACTAATGTTTAGATAACAAATAAATCGAAGAAATACTGAATAAATATATAAAGTATTTATTATTATATTTTCAATGTTTAAATAATTATTTTTTCAGTGAAAATATCTTCACTTTAGTTAACAACAAAAAGAGAGAGAAAAAAAAGTTTATTATTAAACACTTTCAACAATCTTAGCGTCTCTTCAGCTCCGGTTGGTTTCAACTATACTGTATTCCACTAAGAGTTTGCGAACAGGTATTAAAGAGCGGACAAAATACAGTAATTTGTTATTTAGATCAGATTTTCTTCAATCTTCAGGAAATCCCAATCGATTTCCTCATTTTTCATGAACTAAAGAGAGTTTTTTGAGATATATATTTCTCTCTCTCTCTTTCAACCAGAAGTTGTAAAACATTTGCTATATCTCTGACACGTTTCTTATCGATAATATAAACTTATTAATGCTTTTCAAACCTAAAGTCAAATGAATTTTGAGAAACATTTTTTAATACCAATGAGAAAGTGTTACATAAAATACTGGATTAATAACTATTTTCAATATTTGTTTTCTTTACTCATTTATGAAAAACAACATTTAATATAAATATTATACAAGACTTGAATGAAATACTTTTCAAACATATCAAACAAACGACTAATTTCTTGACAATAATTGATCCCCGGATTGACTGGTTTTGAAAGGGAACGTAGTATATAATCTTTGGACAAGTCATGCAAAGCTAATAAACATTAGACCGAAAGCGTAGTCCATAGACGTGTGCCACTTGTTTCGGATATACAATTAGAGCGAAAACACCTTTTTTTCGACAAATTGAGTTCATTATCAAAAGGTTTTTTGTTCACAACTCATGAAAATTCATTAATAAACCGGAACTAAAAACAAGTGAAACACTTTTCAATACACTTTTTCTGTATTGAAACCAAAACTTATAAACTTTGTCTCAAAAACTTTTGGTCAATGATTAGAAAAAAAATTAATTATCACGTCTTTTAAGACAGATCTCAAACACATGTCATATGAAAACTCAATGTTGAATAACATTGAAAGATCTCAACAATAAGTTCAGTCTTTTTATTAAAAATTATTTTGAATTCAATGAGAACTTTATTAATCAATACTTTTTGTATAGATTTTAATATTCAATAAAATAAAATAAATCAATATTTTTACCATTTTTTATATAGAAATCTTAAGTTTTAATGTATTTTTTGATCCAAATTTCATTATAAAAAGTAAAATATAATTGTCTTTCCTTTCAATGAAATCAGGCGTTAATTCATATCAAAAATTCAAACAAAAAACCCTTAATTTCTCAAAAAAGTCTAAAAATAATTAATTAATTGAATAAATATTCAGTTTTGAAGTGCGGTTCAAATGTTTGAAGTATTTTTGATTTGAAAATAAATTCAATATTTTTTGACATACTTTGAAAATAATTTTTATAACCAGTTTTGAGACAAAACTTGTTTTTAGAATAATTTTAAAAACTTTTCTCAAAAACGCGACAAAACTTCATTTGACCACAAATTTGGACGTCTTTTATGCCCAGACCTCTTATCCAATACCTTCTCATCCAATAAATACATTCAATATAAACAAAAGGGTTTTCAATGAAAACGTTTTCATTGCATAAATGCTATGAAAATAGTTTGAAAAATTGATGACATTTTATGTGAATCAAAATTAGATAATATTTTACATCACTTTTAAATAAAAGATTTTTTGTTGTTTCAAAACATTATTTAATTTTTTATTTGATTAAAAAATTATTTATCGTTTAATGTCTTTAAAATCCATCACTTCTTCGGCAATACATTCAATGACATAAATGTCCTCAAAATGTGATCAAATGTTTGTCACAAAAAATGTCAAAACATAAACAAACGCCTAATAAGTCTATAGCGGAAGACAATGACCACAATCTGTCGGACACTGAGAGGAATGACATCAAACCGAAGGTCACGACAGAAGTGATTGAAGTCGACAGCGATTCAGACGATTGTCTCATCGTTGAGAGTGTTGTCGACGGCGGAACCGATGGCAGACAACAGCTGTCAGACGGACCAGACATGACTGGGTCTGAAGATGTCATCCCAGACAACAGTGGTCTTAACGACGATTCCAAAGAGAAGGTAAAGCAGTCGATGGAATCCATGGCTCAAAGTTGTGGTCGTCAGAGATGTCAAGTATCGGATGAGACGATCGCAAAGACAGAGCCATCGATAGATGTGAAGAATGAGATCAAATTAGAGATAAAACCAAAGATTGAATTGAAGCCAAAGATTGAGATTAAGGACGAAAACAATGTTAGACCGAGTCTTGAGATAGATATGAAAGAGTTGGAGAAAAAGTACGACAAATACTTCAGAAAATACAATATTGTCGACAAATGCCAAAAATCGGTTGAAGTAAAGGACACGAAAGAGATCTCAATACAAACTGAAGACATCGATGACAATGAATGGCTTGAATTCAATAGTTCTTCTGATCGTAAGAATTATTTCAATGACAATTGTTTTCATTGATTTGTTTAGCTTTTCGTTGAATAATGTTTTCAAATGAAATTCAATCAAAAAATCAATAATAATTTCAACGTTTTATTCATTTTTTGTTTCATTGGATTCAATTGAATGTCTTAAAAATCATTACTTCAATCTGTTGTCAATCCTTTGATTCATTTAATAATTGTTTACCCCTTTTATAGTGAGCTCTGATTCTGAGACAGAATCTGACGATAATTCTGGCGTTGATTACATCCTGTCTGCCATCGAAAGAGTCAAATCCAATCATCAAAAACCAACTTTTGACCGCATTTTCACTCAATTCAAGAAAATGAAGTTTAAATACGCGAAACCCAACGATGGCATCAGTCTTGAGGTCTTCACACCAGCCTTTAATGAGGCGCTCAAACAAAAACTCATAGAGAAGATTGTCGGCAATGGTTCCGATGATATCGCATATCAACCCATGAACTATTCGAGAAAAAGACGCCGAACGACCTCTTCGTCTAACAGTGCAAACAATGCCAACAAATGGAAGCGACGGTTCTCTGGAGAGGAATCAGTTAAGAGAACCAATGGTTCGACAAATTGTGTGAATATATTTGGAATAAAACCAAACGAAGAGCTATTGTCATTGCAAACAGATTTTGAAGGTCTCGTAACCAATGAATATTGCGATATCGAAGACATCGATATCACATCCTCTCATCTGTTCGCCGACGCAGAAATTGATCCGCAATTGTTCGAAACTGATCCCACAGTCTGTGATGTGAGTTCTGTCTCCAAGTCATTGAATTCATCTCCGATCAGGTCTTTCAACCACAACATGAACTCAAAAGTGAAACGAAATGAAGAGTTGTCTGCATTGTGTACTCCGACCACAAGTACTGCGAGCAGAGAAACAGAGATAACGCCAAACGATTTCAAGGATTGGTTATTAGAAGTTCTTCCGCGATCTTCGCCATTCATTGCTCAAAGGGGGGATCGAGTGGTGTACTTAAGGGACGCCCACGTGATATATATCAATTATGAACGGAAACAACTGTTAGAACAATATCCGAAGAAACTGTGCTCTTATGAAGAGATCTCTAATGCCATCAAAACCGATGATTATATAATTAATGCCACAATAATTGACGTAAAGTTCTATCAATTAAATTATATTAAATTCTCAGTCATTCGTCTGAAGAGTGAGTCAACAGTAGATCCGTTTGAGTTCAATGTCTTGTATCGACCGAATCGATGTGTTTCCGAGTTCTTAGTCTTGCAGCAGATATACGAAGAGTCGCAAAAGAATGAGTGGAGACCGGGATCTGAGTTCAGGTCTCTGTGGCATAAGCTGTGGTGGGAGGGAGTCATCATCAAGAGGTCTGTCTTCAACAAAAGATATCCCAACTCTTTGTTTAAATGTTTTCAAGTGAAGTGGAATACCGGAGAAGAGGGACATCTGAGTCCATGGGATATATTCACAATAGATGTTAATCGTAAACCAAAGCACCCGATGAGTGGCATCCCTGTGACGAAGGATGAGTTGTTCCAAATGAACTATAAGTCAATATGTGATGAATGGCCTGAAGTGGAAGCACTCGATAGCCATCGATGGCGTTATTATGAGTTGAAACGGATTTACTTTGGTTTGAAATACATTGAAAAACGTATTAAGAGTTCGATAATCGATGTCTTCATTGAGTGCAGACATTCAGAGATCTCATATTCAATCAACTATTTGATAATCAAAGAAAGGCTCAAAAACTTGTTTTACAGACGAAAAGAGTCAGTCATTTATGACATAAGTTGTCTTAAAAGCAATTGTAAACTATATCTGAATTCAAAAGACTTTAAAAGTGCCGAAGAATTGGTTGATTTGATTCTATGCATTGCCAACGACACCAATGTCTGTCGTGAGGAACAGTTGAAGGATTTGATCGATAATTATAAACACTTAACACAACCCATCAGCCAATGCGATCTCACCTCATCCCTGAGCCCTACTTATGCATCACTTCCATCTCAAAGGTCTGTTCCATCGCTTCTGAAAAAAGTCAAATCACAAAACACTTCAATAGATTCAAACGACATGTCTTCTAAAAAGGTTTTGTTTAACATATTTTCGATTATTTAATATTTATTATATGT
>JAQIXR010000846.1:0-18619 GCA_034700825.1 Quadroppia sp. Gr-Ori-00064 | reverse complement strand
AACATTTCGATAATTAGTCTTCACTATTGAGTCGAGTGTTGGGCAATGAATCGCACAGTCGGCTAATACCTTTCCTATCTCTGTCTGCCGATTATTATCTATGAAGAGGTTCTTACTATCAGATGGCGTAATAAGAATGGTATGAATGACTAAAAACAGTCAAATCGTTGTGTTTTGGTTAAACCTTCACCAGAGAGAGCGAAAACACATTAGAATACCAGTGCTGTTGGAACTGAAGGCAAGCCTAACACAAACCTAACCCAACACTAACACAAAGCCCAGAAGTGAGAGCACATTGACATTCATTTGTCTCAACTCTTCGTATATCAAACATTGAGTTCTACTTTTTTGACAGTGTTTTCAATCAAACATAACTTTGCGTTTGATCTGAATTTTGTACGAAAAAAGTTTAATAATTAAAACTACAAATAGATTTCAACTCTAAGTGGTTGTGGACTCAAACTCAAGACAAGACAACTATCCCAACACTGGTATAATAAATAGCACAACAAAATCCTATACATAATAACGATTTGTTGTAAAGTCTCTGAAAATTCAAGTTTCAAAACTCGTGTCTATTCTTCGCAAACTGAAAACCGTATAAAACAAGGTATTCATAAAAAATCAATTATTTTTATTAACATTTCTGTTATATTATATTTCGATACATTATAGTCATTATTGAAGTAAAACTTAATGCAAACTATTTATAGTAAAACTTTTTCTCCAATTCCTGTCATAATGCAAGCCTTGATATAATCTAATCCTATTATATAATAGTATTTCTAAAGTGAAATCTTTGAACATTTTTGCCATATTTTCAAAAAAATTATTATCTCTTTTTAATATTAATTATTCATTTCTTCTTTATTATTGTACTTATGTTTAGACTGAAGTTCATTAACAATGAGTTCAACAGAATTTAATGTGGGCTTCACTTCAACCAAGAATTCATCAAGGTAACATCAATTGTCATATTTATGGCTCATTTTTCAGTTCCCATATTATTATAAAAATATTATATTCAAAACAAAGCATAAGAAATGCATAAGAAATGCATTATTTCTTTTCATCTGTTATTACGGCTAATAATAATCATAAAAATTTCAAGTCTTATATTCACTAATATGTGTCGGATATACAGATATACAGTATATCTATATTTCAAAAGTGCTTTGAAATTATAATTAATAAATAAATGTCAGAAATATTTTATTAAAATTCAATGCAAACATTTTTGTGGTTTTCATTCCACATATGCTATGGGAAAAAGGGTTTAATTTTTTGATTATATGTTTTTAATATTAAGATATGCTTTGATTTTGATGTATTTTTGAGGTTATATTCAATAATATAATACTAAGTATTACTAACCCATTGTTTGAGAGATATTTCACAAAACAATATAATATTTTTTTATAATAATTTGTTGTGATTTAGAGCTGACTCATAGACTCATAGCTAGAATTCATGCATAAAAATATTGTAATTTTTCTTCAATGATTGGTTAGGTCTCGAACTATAACATGAGTTGTGATGTGAAGGCTGAAACTCATGCTTCGATTGCGAGACTATTCTGTAATAGTATTGAAATATATTACATATTATGTTGTTTTGTGTGAATACAATTCATGCTATAATAACATGTTTGGACAGAACAAAAGCTTCACAAAAAATGATTATTTGATTGAAATTTTCACTCTTTTTATGTGTATATAATTTTGACTTTGATTTCAATTTTATTATTAGTTTATATTATATTAAATGTTATTATAGAAAATTCATTAAATCTATCGCCAAAACCCATTAGTGAGTGCTTTGGCTTTTATTTAATATTAGAGGGTTTTTCGCCTCAATTGAAATGGTGGGCGAAATGTATGGCACAGGTATATGATATATACAGCCCAACCACCGAATATCAAACCATTATTATTATTATTATTTGTATTATTATTTAATTAATAATATTTTCTTATTATATGTTTTTGTTTTGAAAAGTGATTTTTATGTTGTTTTTTGATTCATAATTATTGTGCACTTTGTTATAGAATATCATTAATTGAATTGAATTTTCAACAAAAATGTTGTTTTTATGACTTAATATATTTCATAACTCAATGATTAAGTATTTGATACTGAATTTGATAACACATTTGGTATAACATTGGTATTCACTAATATTTAATACATTAATTTCTAACTCTATTATCATTTAATTCAATTTATATGAACTTTGAAACAAAAATATTTGATTTCATTGAGATATTTACTGAAATTCTTGGCATTTATGTATGAGGATATGTGTGGGCTATTCGGGTCCACAATATGCTGCCTGTGCTCTCAAAAGCGGAAACAGATTGGGAATGATATGTGAAATGATAAGAAAACAACTTCTCTTATAAGTCATATAATATTTCTAATAACAAATGCATCGAAACTAATATTTGCTTTGATTTTGATTTTGTGTGTGTGTTGTGAAGACCTGCTGTTCATGTGATCTGTTTTTCGCAACACATTTCTTAAGTATATGACAACCTCTGCACTCGACTATACCCTGTCGTCAGCCCAATCTCGACAACACCCGACACAAACGAATGCCTTTTTCTGTCGACTCCTTAAACTCGAATCAAATCACAAATTTTAGGCACGTTTTCCTTATAAAAGTCTTAGTAGTTGTTGTCAGTTCTACTACCAGTGCTGTATGGATGAGCTGACAATTTGCTGGCCATAAAATCGATACCTATTTAGGGACTAAAACTATAGGAGTTAGAGCTTTAGCACCAGTTCTTTGCGGCAGACAATTACCAGATTGCGAGCTTCCCAGTAATGCAATCAATTCATTGCCATTGCCATTGCCTATCTCTCCTTACCTACCGTTCCTCACCCATAGACGCGAACACATATGTTTGTGCTCTCAATGACACTGACATTGAAAAAAGCATCGAAACTATCAATTATTTCTTTAAATAAAAAACACAAATATTTTCGACCCAATAATCACATCAAAAATGCATTTTTGAATTGAAATTATTTTCGCATTAATTCAAAGCAAATGATAAATACATAAAAAAATAATTTATATTTAAATTCATTAATCATTTAAATAAAAAAATTCAAATGAAATATATTTTTAATAATTGGCTTATATTTGACTTGAATTGCATTTTTGGGAATTATATTCAGATCTGATTGTATTTACTGTCGATAATATTTGAATAATAAAACAGTCATTTCATAGTCCGACAGATAGTATAATTTGAGAAACGACTGACAAAATCAATTAATGAAATTATAATGGATTGCAGACTTCGTTATAAACCAATCCTTTCATCACAAACGAAAACATACTTTTGATGTGAATGTGAAGCAAATGAATGAGTGATTGAAAAGTATCGCAAATATGATTTGTATATAATTATCGGATCGTATGAATCGCTTAATGAATGTGAAGTGTCTTCATGTGATGAGTCATTCTGCCTGATTAGCTCTGCCTGACTACCGGTGCCATCAGTGCACAGTTAGTGTGCACCTATGGTTGTGTCGAAATACCAGAAACAAGAGTACAATTTTAACGATCATTTTCTACCTCAACATATAATGCCATAATTCATGTGAACGCATGGCTTAACACCAGTGCCCGAACACATTGAGTGTCTGTTACACTGGCATTTGTGACCGACGCCAACAACACAGCCATACATACAATCAGTACTCAACAAAATATTCACAAAAAACCATTTTTTAAAAAAGCTTATGAATCGTAAACACCATATGATGTGAAATGAGATAAAAATTTGTGAATTTCTTGACATAAAATTCAGTCAATTGTTGTGAAGAGAATAGTATAATAAGGGTATAGTAGAGGTGATGGTATATGTCGTACATAAGAGGGGTATTTGATATTTAGAGGACTGGAAATATAATAGTGTTTATCCGTATTTCCATAAATAATTCTATTGATGTCAAACCCCTTAAAGTGAAGTCTTTTCCCAAAAACCTGAAAAAGCATTTCTTGAGTCAAATGTTTGGCTAATAATATATACCTAAAATAATATCATAGAAAATGTTATATTTATTTTGAAAAACTGGTATTTTCTGCAATTTTCTGTTATTTCCATTTCGGTTGTGTTTCGTAAGTGTGAGAGAGAGTGAAAAATATATTTTTGGTTTTACTTCTCGACTCACTTTAAAAACAACTCAATGTCTTCAATAGAGAGACAAAAATCTTTGGCTAAAGCTCTCGATTCCATGAAATGATTGCATTAACAAGAAATGGTCCATTGATTCATGTCTTGGTCTGTATGTACACAATGCAGGGGTCATCCAAGGGAAGGGGCGATCCTACCATTAAAACCAAATGAGATTTGAAATGAATTGCCGCTAAAGTCATATTATTGTCAAATGAATACAATTTAAATGAATTGTAATTATATTTTAACATAATTTTAAAAAACGGTGACTTATTGTGATTACTTGTGAAAGCACTGGTAGAAAGCACTGTAGCTTGGTCATGCCATCCATTATGTTTGGGGTTATCCATCTCATCTCATTTTGCAGAGCAGAAGAAAACCTTTTTTATCACAGACTCATTACACCATCAGAACCAGTGCTCAAGAGTTTCGGTTGTGTTTATATTAAGTGTTTTCTCTATTTTTTGTTTGAACTTATTTTTTCAATTCTCTCCTAATCTGTGCGACAAATGTCTTATGTTTCGAGTCTTTTATTCTTCTTTCGCTACCATTCATTTGAATCTTTGTTCGCATTCTTTTAATTCTTGTGCGAAAAGTCATAAAAAGACATAAAATTATATATATTTGTGAAATGCTATTAAAATCTCTTCTCTTAAAAATAAAACTAAAACCCATTTAAAGTACTAAACATTTCATTATTTTCAATAATTTATATAATGTTTAAAAACATAAAGTTATGTAAAAATTGTTTCGCAGAAAAAATGTTTATATATATTTGGCCCTCATTTGTGAGACAGAGATATATAGCAAATGAATGGAAATAAAAACTTTTAAAAATATATATGACTTCCCAACACATCCCCAACTAAAACGTCTTTACACCACTTCTTTGAGCACTGGCTATAATATCGAAATAAGTAATAAATTACTGGCATTTTTGTTTGACTCCCAGCCCCTGATATATTACATATTTTACGTGTCATTTCATGTTTTTTTGCCGATAAACAGCACATTATATCTCTTGCATCCCTTCCACTCATTTAAGGATTTTTCATTAACTGAAACTATTTTTACACTTATTTACTTCACTTAAAATACGCGAGCAATAGGTCTGACCCCCTATTCTGAAGAGGAATTCATAAATTTGATATAATCTTTGACTAAAATTCGATGTAATCTTCTTAGAGAAGAAGAAATCCTTTTAAATAGTTTTATGAAAGCTATAGAGATATGAAGTATTCAATTTATATACCAATTATAGTATATTTCCCAAACGGTTCCCAATATTTCAGATCTAATTTTGTCGTCTCTTCTCCTGGTTTTCCTCTAATTCTCTTCTTTGCCATTCATTTATTCCTCAATCCATTCCTCTCTGAATGTGGATCTGAAGCAGATGTCAATAGAATGACTGCAAACAAAGACTTCTATTATTTTTAATACAATTTATGCGTTAATACTCTTCAAAAATATCGCGAATGTCTTATCGTGTCCTCAAGTTTGCAATTGATGTCAAGTCACAAAAGAGCTCCGATTCTCTGATTCCAAACCATTTGGAAAGTTATCAAAACAATGAAAATCTCGAATATTTGACGATAGAATAAATGGCATAAAAATTGCATTAAATTATATCAAATATATTATAGCGAAAAGCAATACATAAAAAGTCTCAGACAATCGCAACGTTCAAAAAGGTTTTTCTCTAAACATATCATATATTGTTTATAACTTTATTTTTGTTTTTCATCTCATTTGTGAGAAAAACCATTTTTCAATCTAAAACTTTGAGACTTTATTTACTTTTTTTCTTTAAAAGTTAAGTATTTTTAGTTTTTCTCTTAAGATTGTATTAAAATGAGTGCATTTTTTCTCTAAAACCAAAACAATTTCAATTGTAGACAAACATTTTGTTTTTTGTTTATCCGATTTGACTATAAAATTGCTGTTAATCATTGATCCGAATGTTTGGTCCGGTTTTTGAAGATTTAAAGCTCACAAAAATAATTGTTATAAATTTCTTATGTCCTCTGAGGTAAAGACAACGCCTTTGATGAAGAATAAAATAAAATGTGTTTTTATAACGAAAAATATTTTTATATAAAAGTCATTTGGCATTGAATTTGCTCTCAAATAGTGTTTAGTCAGTAGTCGATCGTGTTTTCAATGGAGGCATTCGTGACAACACTTTTAAAGCATATTAAATGCATTGAAAATATTGTTCATTCAGTCATACAATGATTATTCAAAAAATTCTTAGAATAAGAAACAATATTATAATGAATGAGAGAATGAATAACAAAAATAACAAGCGATAGACTAATAATGATATTCACAATCAGTTTTCGTATACAATATATATGCCGTCAATGAATATACAGACTTTTGAATAATATTTTTATGAATAGATTTCCACTTTATTTCCCCTTTATTTTTGATTATGTCTTTATATGTATGTTATATTCGGTTATATATATCAAAATTCCATTCATTTCCACTATTTCTCCCTTTATTTCGCTATTGGTTTAAAAATTTATAGAAATTTTTGTTCATTCAAAATGTATGAGTCGTTTGGGGAGTAAGGAGTCTATGGATTGAGTAGTGACTGCACTGTAAACAAGATTGACTTTTGGTATCTGTGCTCTAACTCCTAACCGATCGAACTCTATGTTAGTCTTAAGACACTATGTATTGGGAATTCATGGCAAACACTGAGCCTATGTATTGCCCCTCTGTTGCCACATCTGTAAGAACTGTCTGACCGATGAGAAAATGAATTCCTCTGAAAAGGCATTGAGAATATTAAGCGAAGCCTTCATTCAATCTTCAAAATTCTGTTATTCTTTCTCTCTTTCATTCAATTCTCTTTAGCAGAAATTGCACTGTAATGCATGTAATGCCTTTCCTATCCATCCCTGGCTCGTTCGGTTCACTAGATTGTGAGCTCTTTTATTTAAGAATCACTGTTACTATCGAACAGACCTATTGTTGTTTAGCTCACGCTTTGCAGTCGAAAGACGAGACAACTCTATGTCTATTCAAACACTTATTGTATAAACAATTGATATATTTTTTACAACTAATTTAATGAGTATTATATTCAGTGTAAAACCAATTCTCGCAATAGTTTTCTTGTTTTTCTTTCATCTCTTTTCGTAAAACAATTTTTCTGTCTTTTCATGTCTTTCTGCAAAACAATTATTTCACTCATTGTTTAACATTAATTCAATTCCTTAAAACTCTTTGAATTTATTATGAAAACAACAAAAGATATAATTTTAATTTAAATTTATTCAACCCTTTATTTAGTCTCTCTTATATTATACCCGAAGAGCTCCGACATTATCTACTCGTGTGCTGTAAATTATTTTTCTGACGCGCAAACCCTTTAATAAATATATAATAATAAGTATTATATAATGACTTTGTTTTGTGTTTGCATTGAATATAATATAATATTATTGTAAATATCTTTCGCTCAACTCATGGCTAACTCAACGAAACTATTTTTATTATTGCTTTTAAAGAATTTAATTTATTTTTTATTATTTTAAACTCATTATCACAGATAAGGTTATTAGCTCTTCAAGGGATAGGGCGGGAGAGGAGAGCGAGAGACTGTTTAAAAAGGGTGAAGGGGGTTAAGCATAGCTCTCAAATACAGTATAATTATTTTTATCATTATTACTATCATTGAATTTATAATACTTTTAACTCTTTTTTCTCTTTGGCTTTAATTTTATTCAGACATTATATAAGCAAATAATCCGTATATGAATTTGCGGTCGAATTTCAAACACAAGGAGAAAAAAAATTTAATAAAATTCTTTCAATTCATTGCTTTTGTTAACAAATCAAACAAATGAAAAGTTTTTTATATACTGTAAATGCAGTTCAAAGAAAAATGAGTGCAAAAGAGCACAACTTTTCCCAACACTTTATCCCAATATTTACTCCTTATATAATACATAATTTTTTGCACAACTCTTAGACCAAAAATTCTTTATTTATTTTGTAATTTAACAAAACTTTTAGCACTATTACTATTAAATTCTAAGAACTCATGGTTTAAGTTCCGTTCCCTCACAGCAATTATGAACAAAAGCCCCTGTGGTTGGTATGCGTTATGTTTTTTGACCACTTTTTATATGAATTCACTTAAAAATGATGGCTTTTTTCGAGTAAACATTTGTTTCTCTACTCTTTACAAATGCATTGAATGCCCGGCCATAAAGTGAAGGCAAACTATAATGAGATTTATATAATAACTCATAACTTGTATTCAATTATACGCTAAATAATAATAAATAACATTTTAAATATTTTAGACATCACTCGAATCCTACTTTTGATGTCAAGTATATCTTAAGTGTATTTTCAGATGAAAACATTTTCTCTTTGTTAACGAGTATTGAAAGCAATGTCTGTTCAATATATCTGTCATTGGATGCCATTCTGTGACACTTAACTAATAAAATATACATTTTTATCAGTTATTGAATTATTGATATTAACTCTCGTTAAGTAAACGTGTATTTCATTACACACTATAACAGTCAGGAAATATAATTGTCGTTTGTGTCAGAGATTAGGACCTGATTTACAGACAATTTTTATGTGAATTTTTATGAAAAAATATAACTTTTATACAAATTTTATTTATTTTAATATATAAATCAAACGACAATTTTTTTATTAAAATAAAATTAAATGAAATTATTTATTGATTTTTTATAAATTTTTATTAATGGAAAGGAAAGCCTTTTAGCGAATATTGAACTCAAAAAATAAATGTTTTATTTTTTCTAATATAATATATTCATTAAAATCATTCATTAGTTTTTCTTTCGTTCAATCGTTTTGATTATGAAATGTAATTTCATTGCTCTTTATGTTTGAATAACAAAAGAAATGCATTTATAAAATCAATATATAATACAATTGTTGGCAAAAAACAATTAAATACAATTAATGGCAAAGACAGCAAAGAAACTAATGGTCTGAGAGTCAAAGGAAATCACTTTTATATGAATTGAATTTTCCTTGAATATAGCAAAAAATGTCATGGATTAGATTACATCCCGTTCCCATTCGTCTCTCTAATCATTTTAGCAAATATTTAATTGTATTTCTCTTTAATCTCTATTAATAATTGATTAAATAGTAAAACATAAAACAAATTGTCTTTAAATGTAAATAAATATACGATATAATTGTGAACCAAACGACTGAATCAAATATAGTTAGCAGTCATTGAACTTCTCCTTAATTTGACGCAATTTTTTTTATTTGTTGTCCATTTATTTTGCTTTCTTTTGGTTTTGGTTTTGTTTTAACTATTTTTATTACATATATATTATAGATATAAATATATTATAGATATATATCTCCGAAATAGTAATTAACCGAAAAAATGTCAATAAATTCTTTGCGTTTGATTTTTATGTTGAAATGAATGCACTTTTGATAAAATTTGCATAAATTTTATACATTTTTTCATTTGGTTGTAATTCATAATTTAAAACTAAATAAATTTCTTTTAGAATTTATTGGTTTTATATTACATTTCAATGATTTATTTTTATCAAAATTGTGAGTATTTTTGTTAGCATTTTATCACATATTCTGTCTTCAAAAAAATGATGAATAATTATACAAAAAACTCATTGAGAAACTTGTATTTCATTTTTCACTTCAAAAAATATTGAATTTATTTAACATTTATTTATATATTCTTTAAACGAAATGATATATAACTACTTATTCATCAATATTTGCAAAAATATATCTGTTTTTCCAATTTATATAAACAAATGTCTTTAGGTTTGTGTCGAGAATCGAGTGATGAATATTGTGTTTGAATTATTTTTTTCTGTCATCTCTACTGTCTGTCTGTCTGTCTCTCAGTCTGTGTTTTCAAATGGCTTTTCACTCGTTAATCAAATCACTAAAAAATTTATTATCAGTTGAATAGTGGAGTCAAACATTAAATCACTAAAAAATAAAACAACGAAACAAAACCAAACCAAAAGTAAAACTTATTTTCAAAATAAATATTTGCCTCAAAAAACACATGTCTTAATGTAATGTAAAATATAATTTGTGAACATTTCGTGCGTTTATATTAATTGAAGGAAAAACACAAAAAGTTGTGTTGAAAGTAAACTCAAAAATTTGTTTTATTCGCTAATAATTTTTTGTGAGAAAAATCTCGAGATTTTTTTTATAAATATATATTTAACTAATTATTATTTACCCCTAAATAACAAGTTTTCCCTTAAAATATACAACAAATATAAGTTTCTTTTTCTCTAAAATATTTCTTTAATTATTTCATAATAATAATAATAATAATGTATTTCTCATAAGAAAAAAGTAATTTTAAGACAACGTTTGTTTGCAATGAATATTGAAAAATAAAAATAATTTTCCAAAAGGAAACAAAAGAAAGTCCTTTTATTCCTGTGCTCTGAGGTTAACAACAGAAACACAAATGATTACAAATATTAAAAAATGCTGTTTTGAATGTGATGTTAGGCAAAGGTGTGCCACAAATGCCACTCAATCTGTCATACCTTAGCAGACATTCTCTTATGTAATACTGTATTAAAAATACTATAATATTATTTTAAAATAGATTTTTATTTTTATATATTTATTATAAAATAGTTTTGTTTGAAATTTTTCAGAATATAATTCATAGTTTGAGATATACTCGAAAATATAAATTACTGTTTAAGAGGAAAGTGTGGATTAGGTTTGGGTTGTGTTATAGAAAAGATTCCGTCATTTGAGGCAAACGTCGATATATTTGTGAATATATTATTATAACAATTATTTAAACTATTTTTAAGTTTAAATATTGTTATTATTTCTCATTGGTTTTCATATATTTGTGGCATCTCTTGTGGTCCACAAATGACTATAAAAACATAATTTTTACACAAAATGACATTTTTTATTCAAGTCTTAAAATCTATTCAATTATTGCTGTATTCGTTAATAGTTTTTATATCAAACACTAATTTGTAATTCAAAAGTTATTTCCTATTTTTCTATCAATAAAAATGTCCAAAAAGAATAAAAAATATCCCTTTGCGACTCAAAGGGGGTATATATTTATAGAAATGCATTTTAAATCTGAAACCCAATCACATAATAATCGCAATAAAATTCTTATTTATTTTTAAAATTTTTTCATCATTTTTTAAATACACTTTATTTTAGTATTATTTTTGTGGAGATATTTATCAATTGGACAGTTGTGTGCAGTAGTTGTCAAATATATTTTGAAAATATTTTTTATTTTTCCCTTTGAATATAAATAGGATAACATTTGTGACTTTATTTCTTAATTGGCACATAACTGAACCGACTATCGCTTCCCTTCACTTCCGCCCCCTTTTCTCACTTTATTTTTATTTATTCTAAAAGCAATTGAAATATTTTTTATTAATTCTTCCTTTAATTCAATTGAGATTATAATTAAAATTAAAATTTTTGTTCACTTTTAATGAGAAAAACTTTCTGTAAATAAAAAACAAAATCCAAAAACACTTTTAGTGTACAAATTGTTTTCTGAAAAGTCATTGTCTTATATATTATCGGAAAAATAGTCTATTATTTGAGCGAAAATTATTAATGGGTTTCCCCTTTCGGGCAAACATTTCTCTACAACAAAATTCTCGACATTTTTTCTGCTGTTAATTAAAAAGTTTTTTGAGAAAATATTTCATTTTTTATTTTCAATTTTTAGTTATTTTTTACTGAATTTTGTTATTTATTTCATAAATAATCGATCGCTTGACTGACAGACGGATAGAAACTATTTGTTGAGAGACTATAAAAACAGAAAACATTGACGAAAATTGTTATCGAAATGATTATAAAAAATATGTTGTTTTGAGATATGATTTAAAGTATAATAAATTGATGTCTAGTTTTTCGATAATAAGTGTTAATAATAAGAATATATATTCTCGTAATAACAATATATTTGACTTTTTTTGGCTTTCCTTTCAATATATATTGAATTTGTTTTTTAATACATAAAAAACATTAATATATTTCTTATATTATAATTGTTTTAATAAAGAAAATATTCACAGAAAAAGGAATTTTGAGTTTGAGTTCATTAACCAAGAGTTGATGCAAAATATTATATCCATTTTCATAGTCTCTTCTCATATGATATATATGTTTGAAATGTATGTAAAATAAAATTAAATTTTTTAGTGAAAAAATTTTTAATATATTTTAAGCGCACGACTGAAGAGTGAATATAAAAAATGTTTGGTTCACTTGAAAGCTGATTATATAATAGGAAATTCATATATAATATTCTCAACACTACAAAAAATATTATAATAATGAAAAAAGTTATGCCGTTTTATGCGTTCCTACTCATGCTATGCGTCAATAATTGTCTAAACATTTTTATTGCCAAAAACTCTTCAAAATCTATTGAATATTAACTTTCAGTCTTCTTGTCTATCATTGATATATTGTATACGAAATTAATATTATATTATATTCTGTACCGTTTGTTGCGTTTGCCATCTGTCCATTAGTCAAATACATACCTTTCCCCTTTCGATATCACACTATACACTCATTTGGTCTTTTCGACGAAACCCTCAAAACCTTTAGATATGGAGAATATAATAGAGAACTCTTCAGAGTTTTTATCTATTTTATTGATTTTATAATTCATTTGGCAATAAATGTTTGCTTGCATTCAATATTGACTGCAATTTGAGTGCAAAAAAACATATTATAATATTCATGACAACCACTACAGCGACTAAATAGCCATTTGTTTCCATAAGGGCTTTAAGCGAAACATTTATTTAACAAATATTATGTTTTATTTAAATTTTGATCCTTTGGCTCATGAGATGACATTATTGTTAATGTTTGTCAAACCCCCCTTTCCTTGATCACTAACAGCAGATAAAAGTGCTTTAACTCATAAAATATTTGTCACTTTAATAGCACTAATACTTTGTGAATGACTTCGAAGACTAGACTTTTATTTGTTAATAATGAAGAATAATATATATGTCTTAAGTATATTCTAGTCTTCACTCTTCACTCCACCAAATGATCACTTTTTCTCTATTTTGTCAAATGTATGTATAAGTGCATTGTCAGCACAACCAATATATTGACTGATAAGAAGTTTAAGAAATATTACAATTTTTAATAATATTCCCCAAAATGTAACTCAAGTGAAGAAATGAAATATTTTTGCATTTATTTAGTATTAAATGATTGTCAAAAGTTTTGACTCAAAACTAAAGCAAAAAAGTTTAACTGAAACCAAATATAATGGAGTAATGGATAGGTTTGTCGTATGTTTTGGGTTTGGTTGATGTGAACTCTGCACTCGTATATAATTTTGTCATTAAGCCCTGTCTTTGACTTAATGATACTTTGAGTTTTTGCTCTTTTGAAATCCAGAGCCAAAGAGTCGGTTGGCCTAACATTTGGTTCAAAGATATCATATGTTTTAAAGATCTTTGAGTCCCTTCTCTTCTATTATGATCTCTCTTTCCTTTGTCTCAAACCCAACACATCTGACGATCAAAACTAATGATCAGAAAATTTTTTATTTCACAGAATTTTTTCACAGAAAATTCGTTTCACTTTATTTGTTGTTTTGTTTTTCTCATTGATTTTGCACCAAATTATCACTTGTTTGACACCAAAAGTCTATTATTTATTTTAAAATCCTTTTGTCTTTTGAGGTTAGTATTCATTTAAGTGAAAACTTTTCATTATTTTCACTCTTTTTCACCAATTTTTTTAATGTATTGAACTTTAAATTTTCTTTTCTTTGTTGTGAACCAAAATAGATGTGAATTCTTGTGTCAATCTATTGTTGAAAGTGTTTCTATCGTCCAATCGATTCATTTGTTGAATAATATTCTCTAATGATTTGACTCTAATCTGTTGAACATTTCTTTTCAATATCTTTTTCAAAATCTTTATGACTTTGAATGAAAAACAAGTAAAACCTCAAAAAATCTATTGATTTATTCAAAATGTTAACAAAAATCTCGAAATACTTTCAATAGATTTAATGCAAAAAACATGTTATAAAACACCAGAGAGAATGACAGCAACAAGTGTGTGAAGATGAATGCATGTCATCCTCCCTGTGCTCCCACTGTCCTCATCATCTATTCACTAATTTGTGAATGTGTTCGACAGATATTCTCACAATTATTTCACATAAATATTAAAAATCAATTTTGAATGCATTTAGACTTCATAGCAAATGGTATTTAATATTATTTTATTAATGCATTTCTATTGCTATTACTCTTAACTATTTTTTGCTATTCAGAGCTCCGGTAATAAAAATAGTTTTAGCTTTTATACCGTCTTTCTCTCTATCGTCTCATCTCTGGCTGTGTTTTAAAAGATTAGATCTTTTTATTTGATTTTTTATTTCTCATTTAAATGTGTTTTTATTTGTTTTCGTCTATTCTTTAGTTACACTCGAATTGAATTACAAGTCATAAAAGTTGTGAAAATTAAAGTAATTTTCAATCAATTCTTAAATTCTTTTTCAGAGAAACTTCTTTAGTATTATTCTCTGCCTTTCCGACTGACCCCTCCTTTACCAGAAGATCTATTGCTCAAAAACGGAACAAAAATATGAATTTTTATCGTAATATAATTTAATAACTCATTACAAGTATTTTGAAATCAGAGCTCAGAAAGGGTTGAAACAGACGGCGCTTAAATTTATTGTTCAATCCCTGAGTTAGTGATCAAAGGCTTTAATGATTAAATCCGTTTAAAAAGAAAAATAATTATTATTTTATATCCAATTTTGGGCTAAATTTGAACCAAAAATATTTTTTGGTTTGTTATCATCTGCTGAGTATTGGGAAAGGTATGTGTGGAGGGTTTTGGGTAACATAGAGGTAAGGATATGGAGAGATGACAGGCCTTATTGATTAAGTATTTCTTTTATTACATCGTTTGGTCTTTAAATTAAATTTTCAAACATTTAAAAGGCTTTCGAAAAGTGATATTTCCCTGAATATCTGCCCTCTCTCTTACACTACCGAATGGTTGGGCGCCGGAAAGTATTAAAGCACCGATAGGTATATAATGTTATGATCATTGCGTGTTTCACGTTCACAATGTTAAGGTTCAGTTCAATTCACTCGTCAGTATTCCTTCTCTACCAGTGCTCTCTGGCTTCCCAGCGCTCCCCAACACGTTCACCAGAAAAGGCGGTTCAGGAACTGGATTGCATTTGACCTCAAAAATAGTAAAATAGTAAAATAGAGGCCTATTCTCTCTGTTCTCTATTTTGGTTAATCAAAAGATCGTGAATATTGTATATATTGTACTGGAGTTTGTGTTGAGTTTGTGTTGTGTTTATTCCCAACACATCTCTCGCTCCACCAAATCCTATGTCTCTCTCTCTCTCCCATTCCTCTCTCATATGAGTCCTTTGGTCCACAAATCATTGCCAGTGCTGTTCACTGTTCACCACATTATCATTGGGAATAATATGAGACCTTTTCTGCACTCGATTTGATGCACTGGCAGTTTATGTAGTGCTAATCGTTATTTGTTATGTTATTTCCATCATTTCTAACCTAATGTCAGACAAATTAGACCCTTCTCAGAGCCGGATAACAGCATACAATGTGTGCTTTGAAGGGAAGGGATGGGAAGGCCAGATATAGCATAAGTATAGCAAAAGAAATAAATAGTCGTCGTATTAGCGGTTGTTTGGCCGCAAAGGACATCAATTTGACTGTTGTTGTGAGGAATGCATTGCTTTTCGGGTCAAACAAAAGCACATTAAATAATACAAATGATATCACATATCAAAAGATGTATTTCTCCGGCTCTGAAGAGCATGGGATTCGGGCGAATGGCCTAACACTTGAACACACATTACTTGACATTTTTTGTCAGATTTGTTCTCCACATCTGATCCCTAATAGCTATTCATCTTTCAATGTGTTGTTATCTATGAATGTATCTCAAAATATGATTGTTTTCGATGCAAATACTCTCTAATGATTGATGAGATAATGAGTGTTTCCAGCGATAGATATCTTTCTTAAACCGTGGTCTAAAAAATAGGTAATAAGTGTTTCACCAATACTTTATACCTGTGCCACTCGTGAGTGACGGAAGAGATTTGTTGTATTTTAAACAATAATTTTGTTATGCATTTCATTACAAATATTTTTCAATTCAAATATCAATAATCGCTTTGAATGTAAATCAGAGCAAAAAAATTATTACAAATGAAATACAATAATATAAAAGACATTTCATTTCATTTGATTCAAAATTTTGTTGAATGAATGCAAGCCTTTAGTCAAGAAGTGAGAGTTTGTTGTTATCTCCCAATCCTTCTCACCCTCGCTCAGGGCTGTTGTCTTGTATGACACAGTTGTTTCAGTTGTTTCTCATTCGAGTGATAAATAAGACTTATTATTATTTTTATTATTATTTTTATTACATTATTATTATTATTGTTATATTCTTTGCACAAAAATTTCATGTGAAGAGAGAGCTAACAAACTCTGAGATTGAATGATAACCAGTTTAGAAGGGACTCTATTCAGAATACCAGTGCTTTTAACACAATATATTCTGCATAAAAACGTCAAAATTTCTTTGAAATTCATATATTTTGTTTGTAGTCGACCACCGATTTTACGACGACTCTCTGACTCCCTTTTCTTCTAATGTTTTCAGGTCTGAACTAAACGTCAAAAATAATTCTTTGTGTCGTTGATAATATACCATACCTTACGGTGCGTTAGACAATCTATTGTCTGTGCTTTATATTAGGCTATTTAATGGGTATTTTTGTTGATGAGAGCCGAGAGTGTGGGCTCAGACTCCTACCAAACCTTGTCTTCATGTCATGTATTTGTCATATTTGATTCATTCGTTTTCGTTGTGCCAAACAATTAGTAAATACAGTACTTCTCTCTCATATGAAAATACTAGACAACTGTCGACTCAGTTATGTCACAGAAAACTAATTACTTTTTAAAGAGTGGAAAAAATCTCTTTTTTTAAATAAAAATTTAGCTCAAAAAATGACTTTCTTTTCAAACCTCTGTTTCAAATCAATTGTCTCTTATATTGAATTGTTTGAGTTGTGACAAAAAATGATTTATTCACTCATTTTATTAATAATGTTGAGGAAAGTCATCTTTATATTCACCTGCATATAAGTATAGGGTTTTATTAGGCAAGAGATTGAATGAACTGAAAAAAGTGTTGACTTTCAGTAGTATGTGTTTAGTCTTTGTGTTGAAAATCTTTAGTTTACATTAGTTTACATCTCAAGCAAAAGTGGCATCTGTTCAGGGATAGAGAGAGCACAGGGAGCACAGGGAGATGGAGGGAGAAACTCGAGTAAATGGATGGGGACCTCAAGGAAATACTAACCCTCTAAAACTTATACATCTAATACAGTGTAACCATTGGTAACAGTGACTATGGGTTGGATTGAAATTTTAAGCATAAAATCTCTTTTCAATTAATATAAATATATATTATTTCCTCTATTTTCTCATCTATTGATTCAATGCAATCATGTATTGAATGACACAATAAATTGCATTTCATTTTCATTACATTCATTCGATTCCTCTATTTTTATGCTTTAAATCAGATATGAATTGATATTAAAATATTTGAGGATTTATTTAATCCATCGAAAAATATATCATTTGAAGCGAAAACACAATTAAATGTATTTTATCTCAAAATCCAAACTATATTTTATTTGTAATATTTTTAGGACTTGTGTTAAATGTTTGGCAAAAGTATTGTCTTTATTGTGGAAACCCTTTTGAAGACATGAAATAAATTCATAGTTTTATAAACTCATAAAAACTTCAAAATAAACTCTTTTATTATTATTTTTTTGCTCAAACAGTTTTGATGTATTGAATGGTTGAATGGGTTTGGGTTTGTTCTCAATTTATATTAGAGCACAGCCTGAGCACTGGCTGAGCACTTGTAGCCATATATTTAGCCACCACTTCAATACATATTGCTATGAACTTAATCTTCAAACAATTTATCGAACATCCATTGCCTTCAGAGCTAACTGTGCTGTTGTTAAGTTGAGTTCATTTCCCAATTTATCTATTTATTAATAATAGCTTTTCTGTTGTTATCTCTCATTTGAGACTAAATGTAACGCCAATTGTATTGTGTTTTGTGTTTAGACTAAAAACTGATTTCTATTTCTGTTGAATCACTTAAAGTGTATTTTATTATTAATTCTCAGAAAAAATTCTTTTACAACCAATTACTCGACAAATAAATCACAATTACAGCCGAAAACAGGAATTAAACACAACTCGACTTAAGTTCAAAATAATTTTCAGCAAATATTTTAAAAACTAATTCAAAATTTATGTTAT
>JAQIXR010000845.1:0-18636 GCA_034700825.1 Quadroppia sp. Gr-Ori-00064 | reverse complement strand
TCTCTCTCTCTCTCTCTCTCTCTCTCTCTCTCTCTCTCTCTCTCTCTCTCTCTCTCTCTCTCTCTTGCAAAGAGCACTGGCAGCTCTTGTGCCTCTGTTGCCGCCGCCGCCGCCGTTCCACAAAAATTGTGGTCTAAGATTAGATGATGGCTAACACTGATAGCAAATATCATGAGAAATGGCACATACAGTATATGCCGGTGCCGTTCGCAAGCGAATTGTTGCTCAAATTTTCAACGCTTGCATACACTTCACGGCGTTTATTATATACACACAAAATACAAACTCATAATAACTTTACGTATATTTTTCACTCTCTTCAATACCAACGACTAATTCTCTGTAGAATATTATATTGAAAACTGACTGTGCGTTCGCTTTCTGGTTGTGCCCCTTTTTTGCTATGCTGGCGATGATGGGCATAAGGGGCACAACTTCTCTATTCAATGTAACAATATTTATATTCCAAACAATATTTGCTTTAAATCTTATTTTTTAGAAAAATAATTTCGTTATTAAAACAGCAAAAAAATTACATCAAAATATATATTGATTTTTCAGAGCCCTATTCATAGGTATGAGTGAACTTGTTTTGTATTCAATCGCGAGCACCGGCTCCAAAACAATCATAGGAAAGTGCCCCTCCATTCTCTGTCAGCCCCCACACCCAATATATACTGATCCAAAAGACAGAAAAACTATTTGAACGAATCGTAAGTTATTTTAATATATATTTCTTATATGATATTAGACTAAAACTAAGGGCAGAAAATCATTTTTGATGCCCAGCTGTTGCAAAGTCACCAATTTCTCACTGTGCTCTCTATGTGCCTGACCTGACTGTGTGTGTGTGTTAGTGCCAAACATACTGGCGCTCAGCTATAACTGCAATCCAATTACATTTTCTAACCCAATGGACACACAATTCATTTGTGAGGCAAAGAGAAAAATACATTAAATTATTGTTTATTTAATATATTTAATGATTTAAAATACAGTCAAACAAAACAGTTATTGAATTCTTGTATTAAAATTCCGTTTTTTGTTGTGATTGTATTATAAGAATAAATTCTGTTATAAAATAAATGACACAATTTTTTGTTGACTCTCGTATAGAATAATCGCATCGAATATGAGTGTACATTATATACCAGTGCCATCTCATTGGACAACACGGAATATTGTGTTAGGAATGGCTAGAAATTCTTGCCATTAGAATATAGCCAACTGCGCGCTGGGATGCCATTGCACTTACCTTTTGCATATGGGAACAGCACTGGCATACAGTGGCCACCAATACAGACAGAATGAACCGCCGGGTCATATGAGAAAGCAATTTCAAATTGACATTCAATTTGAAACGAAATGTTGAAATAAATGACACAAAAAGACAATACTTTTTTTGAAATCAATTTTTTATTTAGTATTCAATTATCGGTCAATAGTTATAATAATAGTAATAAATTGCAATTTATTGCAGAGATTTCAATAGAGAGTTATCCGAAATAAAAACAAGAAATTATTTTCTAAAAAAACACATTAATTGTAGTTAAGGGGAGAAAACGAAAAACTGAAATACATTTTCAATAATAATAATTTATAAGTGATTTTCAAATAGTGTTTTAATAGTAAATATATTATTAAATAATTTTTAGTATTTTTTGTTTGTTTTGTTTTGTTATTAAAGACAGAAATAGTAATAAATTTTTAAAACTTTTTAAAAAAAACTTTTTTTTTATAATTATAATAATTAATGAATTTTTTCAAAATTCATCGCACATTATATTCCAGCACAAAATTTCGTTTATCGTTTTCACTCAATACAGACAAACAAACAAATATTTGTATATCTGTTTGAATAGAAAACACTTTTCATTAGCCATTTGTTTTGAAAGAGCTTTTCATTACATCTTTATTTTTATGTTATTTTCAATCTCTTTATTATTATAATAATAATTATATACTTTTTATATTTTAAATTAAAATTTTTAATATTATTTTAATTCAATTCACACATAAAGAACAAACACTTTTTTGTTGGAGAATAAAAGAGAAAACATTTTTAAAAAATGTTTCTTTCATTTCCCATTCACTCAAACAATTTTTTTTTGCTTACATAACGGTTGGCATTGAAAATGAATTGTCATTTTTGTGTTTGTTTTTCGCTTAACTTTTTTTTGTTGTGTATGTTTTTGAACGAAATATTTTTGAAATATTTTCATCAATTATTTTCTCACTCTTACTCTCTATCAGTAAAACACAACAAGAATTTCCAATTCATTTTCAATGTAAACAACAATTACATAATCATAACAACAATCGTAACCCTTATTATATTTCATTATAGTATTCCCCACCCCTTCCCATCTAGGTTCTTTTTTTCTCGTATACGAGAAGAAAAAAAACCACACTTCCCTTCATCATTTTATATACAGTCGACACACTGTTAACAATTTTATATTTTAAAATCACATTTCGTTTGACTTTCGCTTAACTTTCAAAATAATTATTAAATATTTTTTGTATTTTTCTTCCAAATACTAATCGAGAGAAAAAAAGGAGAGAATTTTTTCTCTTTTGAAAGACAGGGAAAAAAATTCTTAACATTTTTTTTGTGTTATAGTTTTGTGTTTTATTTGACAGATAATTGAAAAACGGATATTAGGAATAATAAGCGAAGGGAAAGGCATTTAATATCATATATATATAATAGTAATATATATAATTGAAATCATTCTCACAATCACTAAAAAAGTGTATTTTTTAGTTATATATTTTTATGTCTTTTTCTTCTCCATAATTGAGGTAAAAGTCTTTGTTATGAATAATAATAATTAATAATAATTAAAAAACCCGTAAATCAAATGATATATAAATTTCTTCTTAAGACTAAAACTGATTATTATTATATATATATTTTTTGCGCTCATTTATAAGCCATTTAAAAGGACCTGTTCGTCACACACCTGTATAATGCCGTTCAATAGGAAACTGGCGTTTGTTTTATCGTTTGTATGTTTTGTTAAGCACTGGATTATATCCAACAATATATTTGGAATTAAGATTTGAGAACCCCTTTGGAAAAGCACACGTGATTTTTGGGCCTTCTTTTCGTAAGACAAAAAAAGGGGGCAAAAAAAAGAGGACAGAATTAATAATAATAATAAAAAATTAAAGTAATTTATAAATATATCCCTAAAAAGTATGTTTTAAAACATGTTTTATTGTGTTTTCATTCACTGAAACCTAAGATCTCTTAATAATATGTTTTGGTTTACTTATAATTAAAAATAAAATGAATGAATAAAAAAACACATTCAAAAAGACTGTTAATATTCAATGAAGACATTGAAAGAAGAAAAACTAAATTTTGAAGAGAGAAAAAAACTAAGAAATGCTTTGAATAATAATAAATAATAAAAATTATAAATTTGTTTCGTTTCAAAACACGTCTAAAAATCTAATTCACATTTGATTTTTTATTGAATAATTATTGAAAAGTAAAACATATAATATTTTTTTCGCTGTATTTTTTGAAAACACAATTCAATAGCCCTTTCAATAACTATTACATTTTCACGTTCATAACAACACTCACTGATTAAACACAACATAATTAATCATTAATAACAACATAACACAAAAATACCCCTTTAATTATAATCTCAATTATCATTATATTCATCACAATCGTCACAGGGGGGCTCACATACGGCCATTCCCATTCACTAACCCCTCCCATCCCATTCATTCATTCACTTTTTTTTCTTCAGTAAACAGTTATTAATAATAATCACAATTCGTTTTTTGACTTTCATTTTCCGATTAAATATTTTTCTCTCAATATTTTTAATAATCATTTCTTTTTTAAATGATAAAAAAAAGTATTAAAAAAATTTAATTAATTAATAGTAAATAAAAACAAAGCCTAAAGTGAAATGAAATGCCCTAATAATGTATATGAATGACACAGAATATTCTGTGTGCGTGTGTTTGTGTGGTGTGTATGTGGTGTTTGAGAATGAAATTTGAAGAATAATTTTTTCGCCATTAGTTTTACTCTAATATAAATTACGATAATATTAATTGTGAGACAAATAATGATATAATAATAATCAGCAAAAAAAAAATTTATGTCTGAAATAATTGGAACAAAAAACCTATAAAATACTCGTAATTATAATTCTTATGATAACAACAACGAGAGAAAAAAATATAATATAATGTATAAATTGAGGTATTATTTGGTGAACAAAAAAAAATTATTCAATCTTTTTTGCAAACGAAAAAAGAAAGGAAAAAATTACCCGTAAATTAAACTCATTTTTTTCTTTTGCTCTAAAAAATTATCATATATTTCAAAAATCATATCTTAAATCCTAGTCTAAATGTCGATGAAAATTGAATAATAATAATAATAAAAACACATAAACTTATAGTAAATATATGTCTCTATAATATAGAATATTCGACAGCAATAAGAGTGTAGTGAAGAATGAAAAAAATTATTTTTGATATTTATATACACATTAATAGACTTATCGTTTGTATGTTTAAAAAGTGAAATACTTATTGATATATTTGTATCGTTTTTTTGTTTTCAAACGCTTTTCAACTATTTTTTCTTATTATTGAAACACATGTTATTTTTAACTCTTCATCTCATCGGAGGTTAAGCCACAAAAGTTATCATTATTTTTATAAACAATTATTTGTTTTAAAAAAATTTCTTATTATTCAAAAGAGAGACGAAATATTAATTATAATCACTTTAAATATATTTATTATTATAAAAAACAACTCAACTTTAAGTCTCATATAATAGATGTTAGAAATTCAAGCAAAAAGAAGACAAAAAATTTTCAATCGTTTGTTTGTATTTAGAAATGCATTAATGCTTTGGTTTTTGTTGTTTTTGTTTTATTATTCATTTGAAAACTTTCAAACTTTTTCTACTTTAAACAACACAACGAAATGTGTCGAAAATTTTATATCATAACTAATAAATAAATTGAGAGAAATTTTTTGTTTTTGTTCAATGCTTTCGCAAAAACACTGAATAATATTGTACTGAATTTGTTATTTTGATTCGTATATAAAGTTTTGTTTTGTTTGTTTGATAAAAATCATCGCAAATATAGCGATATATCAAATCAATTTCATTGTATTTCATTGTTCTGGCAGTAATTCATTGATTATGCAAATAATTTCACAGAATATTCTTTAGAAACTCTAATAAATTAAATATAAAATTTTTAAACAAATATCGGATGAAAAAACTGTTAAAAAATTCAACGGAAACAACAGTTAAACTATTCTGTGAAAAGCAATTCAGGGGGGATTGGATTCTACGCCAGGGGGTAGAGAAATAATTTAAAGGGGGCGTTAAGAGGCGTTCGTTCGAAACAAATTCTTTATAATCTCCACAAGAATTTTAAAAACATATATATTATTATACGCTTTTGTGGCCTAACTCTCAACGGAAAGGTGTTGGGGCCGGAAGTGTGTGTGTATGTGTGGTGTCTGTGTTAAAGGAAAGGTATCATCACATAGACAATGATTTCCCGAGACGAATATATAGGCAGTGCTGAAGACAGTTGTCGTATAAGTTATGTATAAATATTGTCGTGAAGTATAAGTCGAGAGAAAAATCAAATTCAAATGAAAATCAATTATTAGTTTAAATATCAATAAAAAAAACATTTTATAACCAATTGTTGGTTATTGAGAGTTCGCTATCATATACCGTAAGAGAGAGTATGAAAGAGAGAAAGAGAGAGAATGAGAGAGAGATAGAAGAAATGTTTGAGATATCATGATTTTTATCTGCGATTTCAATCATTCGCTGATTTAATGCTTTTTTGTATTTATTTTGTTTTATATTTTGTAATCAAAATGTATTTTAAATGTATTTTCATTTTCATATCATTAGTGAAAAACACACCGAAAAAAAGGACTATTTTTTTCTCATTTGAAAAAAGTGTTTTGAAAACCATATCAATCGATACGTTAGGGATAACAGGGATAAGCCGTTACAGTGACTACAGATCAGGGGCTGAGTTATCGAGAATAAAATACAGTCGATTCAATCACCTGAAAAAATCGACTTTCAGGGGGGAGTAAGGGAGGGGTTGAACTAAAAAATGACAACAACAACAACAAATAAACAATTAGGAGGTTCAGGGGCTGTCTCTATCGCACCCTTTGTTTTTGCACATCCCTGTTATTCATTGAAAATCACACCAAATATTAATAATTAAAAAACGTATAGAAAATTACATATAATTTAAAGCCAATGGTCTTATCGTTATAGCGAAGAGGAAAGGGATATGTGGGGGACAGTCCGCACGCATACATGTCCTCATACAGGACTTACTGTTCCCCTCACTCACACTCTCTCCCCTTCCTCTTTAGCGCTGACAGATCTGTATGCGATTATTGCCAAAGTCGACGACAACGAGCAGATTGTCGCACACGGACAGCCCCGACGGCCTGTCCAACGAGAGCACCTCATCGGTGAGGTACTCGAACGACTGGGTGGCGGAATTCCACACCGATATGCGATTGTTGCGACTGTCGGAGCAGAATATCTGTGTGGCGCCCGAACTCACCACACCCTGCGGGCGCAAGAACTCACCCCATGCGCTGCCCTCACCGAAGCCGATATACTTGGGCGCGATGTCCTCGCCTTTGGCGGCGCCGGCATTACTCGCGTTCTTGTCGATGATGAGCAGCCGGTGCTTATTGAAGTCGGATATGACGAAACGGTCCGCCGATATGAAGGAGACGCCACGCGGACTGTCCAGCGGCTGACCGCAGTGCCAGAGGTACTGGCCATAGGGCGTGAACAGTTGCACCCGACGGTTGCGTGTGTCCGACACGAGAATCTGTGACGTCTGCGCACACGAGTCTATGTCCCAGGGATAGCAGAACTGTCCGGGCCGGGAGCCCTTCTCGCCGAACTTGAACAGATAGGTGCCGGTGATGTCGAATACCTGTGCGGAACAACCGTTTAGTAATGGGCTTAAAAAAGGGGGCAAAAGTTATTCTCTCTCTCACTTGAATCCTATGGTTATCCTTATCGGCGACAATAATATGACCCAAATTGACATTAATGGCAATACCCGCCGGCCTATCGAACTGTCCCGGTCTGGTGCCGGGCCCGGAGCCGAACACGTGCACCACAGACAACTGTACGTCCTGTCCGCTGGCGTTTGACGAGTAATGGCCGCCGCCGGCCGACGATGAGACGGATGGAGAGAAGCCATTACTGCCGGCGCCGCCACTGGCGGACAGCAGCAACGATGAGCCGTTGTGTATGACATGATTGCCATTGTTTGTCGTTTTGAGCGAAAGGCGAAGCAATTGAATGCGATTATTGCTTCTGTCGGCCACGGCTATCAAGTACTCCTTTCCACCGCCCGTCCCTCCATTCGTGTCGTAGTTGAGGTCTTTGTTGGCGGGCAGTCGCACGATGGCCACACCCCACGGCCTACAGAATTGGCCCACTTGTGAGCCCTCGCCGCCGAACGTCGCGATACGCTTCCATGCGTTACGCGTGCGCTGATTCTCCACCGACACCACGTATGGGCTGCCAGTGATGGGCATTCCGTTCACGGCCACCGCCACATGCACCTGGGCCATCTTTATGCCCCTGGGTATGGTATACGTGACGGTGTATTTGCCATTGTTGTGATCCAACAGCGAATGGGGTATTTGTATGGAGTGTCCTCCCAGACTACCGCTGCCCGAGGACAGGCTACTACTGGTGGAGCCGCACGTGTCGCCGCTCAGCACAATATCAATGTCCAAGTGTTCGCCACCTGTAAAACACAGCCCAAACCTCATGAGTTCATATCAATTGGTTCTCAAAAATGTCTTTCAATACCTATCAGTAGTTCTTCATTAAAGCAATTCCTTGTCGTTATCGTAAAACAGGTCGCCTCGCCCTCTATCGCCATTTCCACGCCATCGCCGGTGGCGGTGCAGTTGACGGCGAGCGCAGGCGTCGTCAAAAAGCCCAGTGTCGTCACCGCCTTATATAAGGCCGAATCGGGTCGTGTGAACGTTATCTGTGGCAATGGGAAGGGTATGGCGTCGTCGCCCGAGTGGCCAGCGATGGTCAGTACGGTGGCGTAGGTCTGCTTGATGTGCTCCAACTGCTTGAGGAGCTGTTCCTTTCGCATCTGTAGGCCATTGAGGTGTAACTGAATGGTCGTCTGTATGTCGTTAGCGATCGTTCGGATCTGACTCTCGAAACGTGTCATTAGTGTCGACGCCGAGCACATGGATGTGCTCATCGAGGATACTGGAGAGCCCATGGAGTCCATCAGGAATGACATGGAGCTTGGGGGCAGGCCTGAGGATGACTGGCCAACAGTCGTGTTCACCAGAGACGCATAATTCGATAGATTGGACAGTAGTATATGACTGGCCTCTGATGATGAGTCGTCAGACGATGGCCGCGACGATGACAACAGGCCCGACTGGTGTGACATTGGCGGCACCAACGGTGGTATCGCACCCGCCGATGAGCGTCCGGAGCCCACAGACAGGCCCAACAGGTCATCGATGGACTGATGGGCGCCGACTGATTGGCTGTCGAATTGAGTGAGATTTAGATAATTAAGGCTTGATTGGCCTCCAGTTCCCGGTCGACTGATACTGTAGGGCATGCCGGCGCTGGTATGCATGTCCTGATGATGGCCAGCGCCCGATGTATGGCCAGCGGTGGCCATCATATCCGACAGCGAAGGCATCCCTTTTGACATACAGTGAGTAGACATCGGATTCTCATGGCTGAGAGTGTCTGAGAGGGCACTCCTCAGCGCAGACATACGCTCCCTTTCCTTCTCCTCGAGCAACAGATTGCGTATAAGATTCAAAATATGTGTCTCTTCGTTGGAGGCCATCATCATCTGTATGGCCGACGATTCCCTTGAGTACCGGGAGGTAAGAGGGGCTGAAAAAAAAGCGTTTGCGTCAAAAAAGTGTCTAAACTTCTAATCGATTGATGTCTTGATTTGTAACGAAATCACCAATGAATCGGAGGTTTGAGGTATTGATGGATTCAATGGTTTTCTTCGTGTGTTTTCGACTTTAATTATTAGGCATTTGTTTTCGAGAAGTTCTTCAGAAATATCTCTTCACTAATGAGTTTTTGTACTGACTTTTTCAGATGTATCGATGGCTCACAACCCAGGGATGTCTGTGTGTGTGAGTGTGTGTGAGACAACAGGGGCGCTGAAAAACAGGGGCCCAATAGATATAATAATAATAATATCTTTGAATTAAATAACAAAAAAAAATTATAATTGAATTCTTCGATAAACTTCTAGTCTTGGTCTTCGACAATGGAGAGACCAAGAGCCTATTTGAGGTAGACTTTTACTTGAGGTGGTGGTGGCTCGCAGGGGGTGTTGTCTAATGAGGAGGTGTTGTCCCCTTGCGAATGGTTTGGTCACGAAATCAGAGGTAGTCTTCAATTGGATGAATGGATGACAATATTATTGACGTTTAAAATACCCGTAAAAATCATTTCACGCAATAATTGAGACGTTTTTTAAATACAATTAATTATAACAACAAAAAAATAAACACAAAATTTAAACGAAAAAAAACTCTTTGTTTTATGTCTTTGTTTGTACTCAACGGAAGGCCAGGCAGTAGTTAGTCGTCCGTCGTCTTCGTGTGGCTTCGGCGATAGCTACCCGTGCTATGTGTTTGAGGGTAAGCACCTGTAGTACCGCGTCTTGAGAGAGACGAATGGCTGATGACTTGCAATGTGTGATAAAATACCAGTAATTATCCGAATATGAGATAATCTGTTGTCTAAATGTGTGGCCAAAAGAACCGATGGATGTGTTTGCGAATGGCGTTCAGAATGGTGTTGAGGTATACTCTGGTCTGAGAGGGGATGTCGTCTTTTCTCAGCACATATGGTATTGAAAGACAATATGTTTTCTCTCTTTAATTACAATTTCAATACAATGTATGCCATCAGTAATGGCGTGAAGACATCCGTGAAGACACTGTTGTTGTGGTGTTCTTGAGGTCTATTGTCTTCAGGCGTTGTCTTCAGAGGTTTGAGGTAAAGGTTGTGGCAAATAATGGATGAGATGTTGAGGTAATAATCGTTTGAAACCCGTATTAAATGTTGTTTTACATGTGATGTCTTCGGGGGATCACATCATATGGGATGTGCTCTTCTTGTGGTGATCCCAGCGCTGGGATGTGGCCATCGGTGGCAACACATGATTATATGGTGTGAATCCGTGGCTGTATTTCCCGTGTTTTTAATACCCGTAACGAAGAATACGTAAATCAAATGGCAGTCAATTCAGACGTAAAGACAATAATAATATTATTTTTATTATTAATTTTTTTGTTGTTTTTTTTGGTTATAAAAAAAATATAATGAATTCAAATGTCTTTGTATACCATAATAGCCATTATATACAGACTGTGTGTTATGTATATATAAGTGTTTTTTCATAGATTTATATATATGTGAAATCACATGACATATGCCTTTCATGTATAAAAGAGAGTGAGTTCTCCCTCTCCACTCCCTCTCCCATTGTATAGTCAATGCCAACCGCTATCCCTCTCCACATCCCTCTCCTCTATGTAGTCAATGTCGTTGGGAAACAAAGGGGTTCGGAGTCGATGACCTCGCACTCCACACACACACCACAACCATTTGCACCCATAGGTACGGAGCGATTACATCTATATTGACGACACAGCTCATGCCTCGCCAGCCCCTCCCTAACCACCCGTTCCCCACTCATTCACACAGTAATCCCTCCCCACAGCAACTGGTCGCTCGCCGTACTCTATGGTGCGACCCATTAATGACGGGCGCAATACATGCATAACGTGTTGAATATGCGCTCTACGTTTGGTAGATGAAAATGTGGACGTAATTTATGTTTCGGCAATCGTTGACTTTTGATTACACATCGACGACTGTATTATTGTATTTGCCAGTCGTTTGTCATTTCATTAAAAGTATTTAGCGTTTTAGTAATCAGTGTTTGGTTTTTAAAATACGATTTGGTTTTTGTGTTTAAGTTTTTTTCAGTGTTAATTGAATTGAGTTTTTATTTTTGATTCAGTTTTTTCGTTCAGTTTTTTTGTATTTGGTTTTCATAAACACATATTTCTTCCTCTCATTCACTAAAACGTAAATCAAAATAAAAAAAATTATTTTTTTGTTTTTTGTATTTCAATTGAAAAAAACATTTGTTTTAATGTTTTTGTTGTTTTTTTTCGCTGTTTTTCACAATCACTTCTTCTGTGTGTCTGAAGGTTCTGAAGAATCCGCTCGTGTTTTAAGACATACGGAGTGAGAGATGTCGTCAAACAATAGCCAACAACAGCAACAGTCGTCGAAACGGCTACAGCAGACGCAGGCACAGGTATGTCGGTGAGAGTGAGAGCGCCCGACCATTAGGTTGTGACTCATTAGTCGATAGCTTATTATTCAGTGATTTTAATACATATGAAAATTCATTGATTATTACGACTCACACACTATAAGGGCAGAGCACCGGGTGTTATGAGTGTGGCGGCACAGGTAGCATAAGGTTAGACGTGGGGTTAGAGTGTGAAGGGGGCGGGAGGGGTATGAATGTGACACAGGGGGCCGGAAATGGATGTATAGTCAGTGAAAACGACCGCTAGTTATATATGGCTTACATATGGTATGAGTACTAATGAGATGTGTCTTTGGGGGCACCTATAGGTGGATGAGGTGGTGGGCATAATGCGCACCAACGTGGAGAAGGTGCTCGAGAGGGACAGTAAGCTGTCGGAGTTGGACGATAGGGCCGATGCCCTACAGCACGGGGCCTCCCAGTTCGAGCAACAGGCGGGCAAACTTAAGCGCAAGTTCTGGTGGAAGAATCTGAAGATGATATTGATATTAGTGGCCATTCTTATCATCATTCTGGTCGTCATCATCGGTATGAGCTGTGCCTTCCTTTCCCCCTACCGTTCCGTTTGATTTTCACGTTTTTTTTTCAGTTTAAAAAACTTTTTTTTTGTTGTTTTCATTGAAAGTATTTTTTGATTGAATTCTTTGTTTTGTTTTTTTGATTTTGATTTGAGTTTTTCAACCATAAGAATGGGTTTTATTCGTTGGTAAACATTTGTATTGAGTTTTCAGTAAGCAATCGAAAGAATAGGTAATTCATTGGGAAATGGAGTTCTTTATCTATCATTGCTAGGGGTGTAGGGGTTGAGGAAAGGGGTGATAAAAATGTGTATGTGATATGAAGTGCTCTTTTGTTTTATTTTTTATTATTATGATTTTGAGACACTTTTTATCACTTCTACGAATAAAGCCTTTATTACAGAAAAAATGATTACTTTTTTTGAAATTTTTTAGAGAAATTCTTATCTTTTAAAACAAAATAATTTAATTATAAAATACCCCTTTCTTTCCATTCAAAGCCTGGTCTGGCGATTGAAATCCATTGCTTAATAGAGTTTTTGTGTTTAAAAACATTTTAATCACAAAATCGTTTCAAATAATAAATAATAATAAATATCAACTGTTTTTATGAGAGGGTCTTAAAAGTGAACAATTATTTTATAAATTATTTGTTTGTATTTATAGTGAAAATTAAGTATTTATTAATACATATATAATGTGTGTGTAATTTGCGATGAGAGAGAGAAAAGTGATTTTCATTATTATAATTGTAATTGAAATTCAATTTTCATTTTCAAAACACAAACAGAATATTCTGTTTTTTTTTATTTTATTTCTCTCTCTTTTAATGTTAATTACATTTGAAAAGTATTTATATATAATATATTAGAAGAAAAATTAACAATCAATTTATTACAAGACATATCGATATTATAATCAGGGTCTGTGAACTCCCATAATCAGGGTCTGTTACCTATTATAATCAGGGGCTGTCGTTAGATATTAAATAATCGGTTAAAAGAATTGTTTTCGTTTTGTTTGGATAAGAATTCACGAGAAATATAACTTATGGCTTCCCTTCTCTGCTGCCCCCTGATGTGATCACTCGCTCCCCCCTGATTACTACCGTTCCCTTTCAACTGTCCATTTAATATATATCAAACATGTGCTAAAAACAAAAAACTCACTGTCCGTCAAAGGAAAGCCTTTTCAATGTTTACCCATTTATTATGTGATTATGAAATGAAATGATAAACAAAAACTGAAAAAAAAATTTGAAGTAAAATATATTTCATATATTTTTTTGCAAATAATATATATATTATAAATGTTTTACACAAATACATAAAGAGTTTTTTTATTCTCTTTTTTGTGTGTTTTATTCCTATATATATTTTGTGCCATAAAATAAGTAATTTATTTATGCATTCATTCATTGATTGTTTGATTAATCAAAAAACAAAACTAAAAAATAAGTTACGAAAGGATTATATAAAAAATATATTATTGTCTTCAATTTTTTTGTACACTTTTTCATGTCATTGTGTGATATATTATATTGTTGTTGTTATACCCCTGTTTCAAAGGGGCATTTGCCGTGTATTTTAAAAGCAATTGTTTTGTTCATTTATTTTATGTTTTGCACCCCTTTTTATTCCAGTTTCCTTCTCCTCCTCGTCGTAGAACCCAAGACACACATCGCGAATATGAGTTCCCCTTTGTTTTTATTGGTATTGTTTTTTTCGTTCATTTTTTTCCTCACTTTCTCTTGTGTTTGGCTTTTGTCTTAACCCCTAACCCCTTGGAAATGTCTTTCACTAATCGCACGTCAAATATACTGTTTGTTACCACTTCTGGTACTAATCCTCACTCACTCGCTTCAAACTGACTGTCCATTTGAATGAATTGAGATTTTTTTCTACAAAAATAATGAGAAAACACTTTTGAATGAATTTTATTAATCACTCAAATCGTTACGAAAACTATTATTCACTTCAATGAAGTTGTGTTTTTGTTATGATGTTTGAAATCAATGTTATTTTATTGGCTTTGATTTTGCGAATGAAAACTATATACTAATATATAATGATATGAATATCACTTTTTTTACACTAATATTCATATAATTTTTGCATATTTTTTTTGCACTTTTGTTTCGTTTGAAAATTATTTTTTATTTTGAATTATTATTTTTCTTCTTATCCATAGTTTGGGCCATTTATGGGTAGAGAATGTATTGGCTGTTTCTGTCCATATGTTTATCCAAAAAACCACAAAACCTTTTATTATTATTAAAATTATTGACTATTAGTTGAAAACTATTTTTTTTTTCTTTGATTCAAAGAATTGTTTTGTTTTTTTTTCTCTCTTTTCTCTTCTCTTCCCTTATATTATAATTGAATTGTATTTCTTATTATAAATAATTAATTATTTAAAATTCATGTGAAAAATGATTTGTGTTTTTATTTTATTGGAAATTATATTACAATAAAAAAGACGAAAAAAAAATTTATATATATTTTTAAAAACTGATTTTATGTCTTAAAAACACAGAGAATGTTATATAAGTAAAAATAATGACATTTTTTTTGTTTGTCTTTTCAAATGAGAAAATAAATTATTGTTTTAAACGAAGAAAAAGAAAAACTTTTTTTTCCTTTCCCTCTCTTTCCCTCCCTTTCCCCCAAACACTTCGCAGGTATTGCCCGCTTCAGCGCAGGTATATATCTTGCGTGCAGTGAATACTCTATTCAATGTCTTGTCAATGAATCTCATCGATGGTTAACAATAGACACCATACCTTCCGGCGCCCTATTGATCGGGTGCGCAATAGTAGGCACACATATCACTATAGAGACCACAATAGGAGAATCACTAATCAATACGTGGATGAATAAAATCGCCTTTTCCCTACCAGTGCTCTCTCTATTCTACCGCTGTCTAAATACTGGCTTTTGATGCCGTTTCGCACATACCTTACGGTGCGATAAAATGGTTGCGCAAAAAACTTTGTCCAAAACAATACTAATCTATATTTTTATGCAAACAATTAATTGCATTTCATATGCATTTCATCGGGAAAGGTATGTATGATAAACAGGAATAGTTTTTTACTGCCACTGCATGTCGAGGGCTGTCATAATACCTGTGCCCCTTGTTGTTCAAGATCAAACAATTGCAGCTATTTATTTGAAAACGTATTGTTTGAACGAAAAGCATATATCGATTTTGACTGTACTTCTCGTTTGAGGTTTTTTTCTTATATGTAATAAAGAATAAAAATACATATTTTTATTGAATTTTTAAGCAAATAATAAATGTTTTATTGTTTTGTTGTTTGAAAAATAATTTTTATTATAAATATTTAACATTTGAGACAAACATCTCAAATGAATATCATTTTTCTTAAACAAGAATAATATTCTTATCAAAGGGTGAGTTATATTTGAAAAAATCATTTTTCGTTATTATTTTTATGTGAAAAAATTTAACGAAATTTAATATTAAAAAAATAAATTTTATTTAAAGAAATAAATTTAAAATAAATTTATATTTTCATTTATGCTATCAATTATTCTGTAAATAAAATGGAATTTAGTGCAGAATTAATGGTTTTTTAGTTAGATAATTGGATTCTTGAATTTGGTTTATGAAGCGAAAAAAATAAGTACAGAATTAGTGACTGAAAAAATCAATTCTCATTTCATAGACTGTTGTAATCATAAAAATCACAACGAATTGAACGGCAAAAAAACACAGGAATTAATATTGAGTTAAAATTTTTTTAATCAAAAAAGACATGGATTATATCAGCGAATGTTTGAGTGAAAAGCAATAGGAAATCATATTTTACTTTTTGGTCAACAGAATAACACATCACTAAAAAGCAATACCAGAAAGCAATGGATCAAAACCGAAGTGGTTTCACGCAGGGCTTTCCGCGCCAGGGCTACGACAACTATACCACCCCCAACAACATGACCGCCGGGGACAGTCGTATGGTCATGGACGAGTGTACGCCCACCCAGAGCAGCATGAATAAGCGCCAAGAGGACAGTCGTCAGACGTTCCCCCAAATTAACACCCAGTCGTTGAATATTCTGTGGACTTATGTCAACAAAGAGTTGTTTATATCAAAAGTGTTTTACTTTTTCTTCTTCTCCGCTTTCGGCTCATTGTTCCCATTGATGGCCGTGTACTTCAAGCAGCTGGGGATGAACGCCGTGCAGGCAGGTATGTATGCCAGGGGGCGATATAATAGCCCCTTAAAAAGAGTTTCAAACTCTTATAAACAGAATATTTTTCTCTTAAAAACTCACTCAAAATATGATTCTCTATTCATGTGATTCACTCCAAAACACAAACCACAGGCACTTTGATAGGCATTCGGCCGTTCATTGAATTCATTTCTGCCCCCTTTTGGTCTCAATTGGCCGATCGCTTCCACAAGAGCAAAATGATCTTGATCTTCTCGCTCGTCTGCTGGATACTTTTCACATTCTCGTTGGCCTTCATCAGACCCCCTGCCTCTGCGTGTGTCATATTCAACGAAACCCATCACATACTCTTCACACCCTATTCTGATTACATGGCACCGGAAGTGCCGGACATTAGCGAAAACAGTAACGTCGACGGCAGTGAACAACGGCTTACGAAACGAAGTAAATAAATATTTATTTTTATAACCCTGTGATCGAAGGGAGAAAAAAAATAGTAAAACCCCTTATTATTTGCAAAACAATTTTTCGATATATTTTTGGATAAAATTCTTTCACATTTTCAAAATACCCCTTAAATTATATGATATATTTTGTGATTTTACATTATCTTACCCCTTATTATCAGTTTCACTTTATTTTTCATTAAATACCCCCTGATTTTCATCACAAATTCACACAAAACCCTCACTTCTCTCTCGGTTTAGGCGCTGACGATAATAGAGAAGAAGAAGACGAATGGATAAGAAAGTGGGGCTCAAAGCATAAGCCCCCGCCCACGCACACAGTGGGCAAATCGCCCCTTACAGTCGAATACACCCTGAACTACAACCAAGAGAAGCACGTGTCGTATGTGTCGCCCCCATTCTCGACCATTGTCTACAAATTAGATGACGTGAAGGAAGTCTTCTTTCTCTTACTACTACTCATACTGTTGGGAGAGTTCTTCAGCGCACCGGCCATTACGCTGGCCGACTGCGCCACGCTTACATACCTGGGTGAGTGGGACAGGCATGTGACTCATGCGCTAACATATCATCCCTTTCTTCAGGTGAAAACACCGACAGTTACGGCAAACAGCGTATGTACGGGTCGTTCGGTTGGGGCATATCCATGCTGTTCGTGGGCATGGCGTTGGACAACAGCACCCGCTTCACCGACCATCCCTGTGGCGCACATATAGGCGAACGCAATTACGTCACGTGTTTCACGATATTCGCATTTCTTATGGCCTGTGCGTTGGGAACGGCCACACAGTTTCGGTTCGACTACGACACGAATTACGTGTCCAACAGTAATGACATCCAAATGAAACCCTATGACTATGAGAGCTCCGGACCCAAGCCGTGGCTCAACACTGCGCCGGCTATTAACAAACCGCCCGGACTCGGGGCACAGGACAAAAAGTTCGAGTTCATCGACAACTGGAAGGTATGTTATTTTTTGGAAACATTTCAATCGAGAAATTTTCTCATTCCGATGCCATCCCTGACCTCTCAGAGCGCTGTCTTCGCTCAGAGGACACGACAGTTGCCTCAATGGGTGACTGTATTGCGTTCGTTGGCGAACGTACGTCAGGCGGCCTTCCTCTTCGTCGTGTGGTTCATGGGCTTCGGCATAGGGCTGGTGTTCACGTTCCTATTCTGGCACCTACAGGACCTGGGCGGCACGCCCACCCTCTTCGGCCTGGCCTCAGTCATCAACCATGTGTCGGAGATTTGTGCTTATTTTTACAGCTATAGTCTTATCAAATATTATGGACATACTATGGTTAGTATCGGTGGACAGGGATGTGGATTTTAAGGGGCATTTAGTTTACAGGGATGTGGTGTTTAAGGGGCTGTTAATGGACAGGCTGTTTGACATTGAAGAATAACTTAGAAATTAATGAAATGTTTAAACAAATGCATAGAATAGTGAATGAAAAATAAGAGACTCTTTTGATGTTCAGGTGCTATGCATTGGTCTGGCAGGTAATGTGGCCAGGTTCATCTATATATCCTGGCTCTGGAACCCATGGTGGGTGTTGCCATTCGAATTGATACAAGGTCAGTTCCCATATGCTCTATGTTCTCGACTATAGCAGGTGTTGATTGAATAGGTGTAACGCACGCGACGGTATGGGCGGCCGCCTGTAGTTATATCACACAACACACTGACCCACAGCTCCGGTCGTCAACGCAGGGTGTCTTACAAGGCCTGCACCACGGCCTGGGCCGAGGGTGTGGGTCCATAATTGGCGGAATGTTCGTCAACAGATGGGGTGAGACTTTGAGTGCACTTTCAAAACACAGAATAATTGACAACAAAATCACAGAATATTTATAAAGAAAAACTTGTTTTTCATTTCAACGCAAACAACAGGAACTCCAATAACGTTCCGTTTGTACGGCGTGTTAAGTATTGTCGTTTTGGCCGCATTCGTGCACATGAATTACTACCGGCCCAAAGAGGGCTACAAGTTCTACGAGGAGGAGA
>JAQIXR010000844.1:0-18663 GCA_034700825.1 Quadroppia sp. Gr-Ori-00064 | reverse complement strand
TCTCTCTCTCTCTCTCTCTCTCTCTCTCTCTCTCTCAAATTAATATTATAACTTATCATACAATAAAATGATCCAGTACAATCTGTAACTCAATAAGCAATGTAATCATATTTGAACAGATTTTCATAGGTTTGCAATTAATTAGATTCAAAACTAATTTTATTTTTAATATCACTTTTACATTACATCAAAAGAAAATGTTATTATAATTAAATTATAAGTTTTTTCTCAATCAAAGCATAAATTCGAAGTCCCTGTCATTAAAGGAAAACATTATTCTTTATAATTTTTAATTCTTTATAATATTCTTTATAAAAATCGATTTCAAGAATATTTAGTGTAAATCAATGTCTTTTAATGAATGTTTGAGTAGGTGTTTATGAATCCATATAACGCCAACACTAACCCTAACCTCAAACTACATTTCCCACATTTATACTAATACTGTAATCATATAATATATTTCACACAATTATTGTACAATAAATTCAAAGTTTACAAAATTTGTTCATTTAATTCTCATGTCTTATATTTAGAGATATTTTATGCAAACAAAACAAATACAACTAAAGGTCAGACTTATTAGTGGTTTCAAACTGTGTTCATCGATAGCTATATTCATTCAATGACTATCAGTTGATCTCAATATTTAATAATTGATTATTAAATCAATACTTTATTTCACTTCAAATACATTTAAATATCAATTCTTTTGAATTAATCTTTTTATTCAAGACTTTAATAAAAAATATCGATTCTTAAGAGAATGGCTACAGAATTAAAGGGCAAAACTCCCACGCGATTCACATCATCACATCTACACATAGACTTTGCTTTGAAAGCAACTTTTGATGAAAAATGTTGTTGAGGCTCAACAACAGTAGACTTGAAACCCACGCAAAACCCTCACATCAAATGAAATTCAATGCCATCCTATTATTTATTACTTACAGTGCATTCTCATTATGTTATACTGTACTCATCGTTATATTAACCCACATTTCATCGCAAATTCACTTCAATTGAATATTAATTATCAAAATAATTGATTTTCTTTTTGTATTGAAATTTGTTTTTGATATCATTTTATAAAATATAGAAAAATCTTTTAATACATTAAATGAGAATTCAATTTATATTTCAAACTTATTTCTCATTGAATTTGATCACAACTTTCTATAGGATTTGAATATTATTTTGTTTATGAGAATACATTTGAAAGAATGTACTCTTAATGAAATATGACAAGAGTATTAGCAAGGACAACTCATGTGATATGATCTCGAAGCAAGTGGTCCAGTATATACTGATGATTTGTGGTCCTTATGATTTTAGGTTATGGTTTATGAGAAACAATGCTTTCGTTATGACATCTCCATATAATTAGCGCCTATTCTAATACAAACCAAAACAATACATATTATTAGAGAAGAAATTCAATAAAAATAAAAAATGGATTTATTTTACTATTAAATAAAAAGAATTAATGTTTGATAAAACAAATGTCGTTAAAAAATTGGTGAAAATAGGCTTTTGTTGACAAACAACCACCTGAGAAAGGGGTATATTATAACAATTACTCAAATTTCCGATTACTCAAATCACTGTATGAATGATTGCATTTTTAATACATTTGTTTGAAATATGAAATATTCTAAGTATTTGATATTAGTTATAAAATATTACAATAAAATTGTAACATAAATACCAAGTACTTTTGAAAAGATTTTATTCAAAAAGTCATTTATAATTCAATACATGATCGTTAGGCCTCACAAAGCGAGTGGTCGAACATATGGACAATAATGACATTTTAACGCTATATCCGTATTCTATTCATTACTTTTAATGTAAATAAATCACAAAATCATGTTTTCATTTATTAGACTTCAATTGATTTGTTAATCGCTTTATTATAGTGATTACGTCTTGTTTTTTGTCGAAAAATATTTTATTAATTTTACTAATATATAAAATGAACTCAAATTAAAATAATTAAAAAACTATTTTTGAGTTTTTTATATGTATTTTACATTTATCCCTTCATTTAAGGGGGCGGTCATCAAACACACCGTTATCTGAATGTATTACAAAGTAAATATATTTCATATAAAATGCAATTTTTCACAGAATTGTTCTAAAAATAGAATATTTTTTCTTTACTTTTTAGAGTAGAAAAATTGACAACAATTTTAGGATAAAATTTGTTAACGCAATTGAAATATAAAATGTCTTTTTTGTGGTCTTTTTTTAATTAAAAATAAAAACTCTTTTTATATAAAACTATATAATAATAATAAAATGAAAATATTTTGGTTAAAGAAAAGATTTGTCAAAACAAACGTTTCAAATATAAATCAATGATAAGCTCTTTGTAAGGGAATAGATGTGAATGTATTGCTATTTTTAGATATCATTTCTCTTTTGTCAATATAGTTGTTATTGAAGAGAATCGCATTGAAAACATCGCCAAAACAATTGCATTCAAAATTTTAAATGAATTCTAAGAAAATTATTTTATAAATTATGTGAAGATTATATTTAGAATGTTTTTATAATATCCTTGGTCATTCGACATATAAATCATAGACAATTTTCTTATAAAACATTTCATTTTATTTTATGACTGATGTGTAAAATGCAAAATAAGTGTTATATTCATTGCTCACCAAAGCTTTGTCATCAAATAAACTACAACTCTATACAGAATTGGGTCGAAAGTACAAGCGTTTCAATTCTTATTTACGACTAGAGTTTCATTTAAAACACTTTTCATTAAATTTTCACAAAAAAAGACAATTTTTAGTTTAATAATTATTTTAATTATTTCAATATATATTTTGGAGAGAATTTCAAGATTTCATTACAATAAATGTCTAAAAATATTTTTAAAAAGTTTAATTAGTTTTATATTAGACTATATAAAGTTAACATCAATTTTGATAGATTTGAGTCAATAATTAAAGATTATAATGTCCTGGCCATCGAAAGGGCACACGTCTAAAAAGGACTTCTGATAACCATATTTTGACATTTTTCGAGTCTTTTCAAAACCTTTGATCGCATTGAAATAAATGAACAATTTTTGTCCAAACTCTACTCATGAGTGATGAGCAAAGACAGTGTCGGCCAAAAGCAATCGTTAAATAATATTCAAACAGTTATACAAAACACAAATAATAATAATTTTAATTATCAATCATTTTATACAATTTATATGAATTACATTTTTTGATATTTAAATACAATATGTTTGCTGTTTATGTGAGTTATTCTAAAATGTGTGCCCATATCATATCATAATACACTACCTGTGCTCTTATCAATGAAAATGTTTTACTGTTATTAACTTATAATAACTGAACACTTAATGGTGTGACTAATTCTCAGTCAATATATTATATAATTGAAGTCAATATAACGCTATTTAAGTATAGTTTTCACACTTTAAAACACATTCAAATTGATTAAAGACAATAAGAAAACAAAAAAAGAAACTTAAATTAGAATAATTTGTGGCTCATTCAATTAGTACGTACACAACTTGGAATTTGTGGTTAGAGTGATATAACTAATACTAATAATTAACGCATTTATAACTCTATAAACCTTTTCATTGTTAAACACTTTCACTGATTATATGTTTGATAAATTCAAATCATTTCATCACTAATTCAAATGTTTATTATTTATAACTAATCTCACCATTGGTTGCCACTAATCTATCATCTCTAACCACTCTTCCACACTCTGTTCCCTCAATGCATACGTACTAATTGAATGGTCTTTTTATATAAGTTTATAAATCTTATATTTAGTTTAAATGTATTTTTGCGAATATAGCCCAAAAACAAGCATTGGTTGCAATGACAAATCTGTTCATGTCTTCTATAGCTCTAAAGTGATTTGAATGTGATTTAACAGAATTTTGAATCGAACCAAGAATTTGAATGAATTTAATCACCTGACCCTTATAACCCTTATAACCCTTATAACCTTTATAACCAGAATCATTTATTTTGAAAGTTATAGTCAAAATATATTCGGAACATATAGTAATTGTATTAAAACAATGTATTGAAACAATTGCAATGTTTTTATGATATAATAATATATTGTAATTCACTCTATGATAAACACCAACACTTTTGTGGTATTTGTATCAATATATAACGTATACAACATTTTATTGGAGTTTCAAAGAGTGCTAATAAAAGACAATTAAATATAGTGAAACGAAATGAAACGAAATGTTTGATATTTGACAATAATATTGAAGTTTAAATTGAAATGTTTTTCTTTATAGAATGGAAAGACAAAAGCCATTTAGTAGTGAGATATCATAGCTATGGCTATAAATATATATTCAGTAGATATTTATATATAAAACAATCAAATATTAATAAACGTTTACATAAATACATAAATATTTCCAATTTTTATCACAAATAAGTCTTGAGTGCATTTTTCTCACATTTATGTTACAAATAATGTTTACCAAATTTTTGAATAATTTTCTTTTAAATAATTTGTTTTTTAAACATTTTTGGTTAATATTAGAAATGGAAATATATTTAGTCTTTTATTATGATTACTAAAAATTAATTTTTAAGTAGAAATAACAATAATATAAAATTCTTCTTCAAATTCATTCCTTAAACTTTTTATGAAATTATTTTCTCTTTTATGCAAAAACTTGTCATTCGTTAAAAAACAATTTTTCTTACAATATCAACATTTATGCCATCTTTGATTCCGTACTATATTTTGGACAATCCTTTTATTGTTTAACAAATACTTATTAAATATTTGATTTGATAATACAATTCATGTCAACATTATTATGAAAAAGACAACAATTGAGTGATTCTTACAATTATTGAATAAGAGCTGAAAGTGATGTTCAAAATCATATCATCGAATGCAATGGATTGGCTGAGAAGAAGAGATGTCGGAACAGGAGATTGACGGAAATGGATGTGTCTGTGTTTGATAATGTTTGGCTCCATTAGAAATCTCAATGCATTTTTGGTCCTTCTTTTTTGAGACTATCCAACTGTGCGGTCAATACATCTCTAACTCTTCTCAATTGTCCTTTAGATCTCTTCAGATTCATCAGTGATTCCTCCTATCAATGGAATGAAACAAATATTTTTATTTAAATGAATCGAAAATCAATGAATACATGATTTATGAAAGAATTTCTGAAATGTCAGAAATATTTTATTCACACGAATTGTGTTTTATTTTTAGCGCATTTGTAAACCATTTATAAATTGATTAATTATTTGCAATAAAAAGTTTCTATATTTAGATAGAAGTATAAAATTCATTGATTTTTCGTAAACATTATAAACGTTTTGCTCTCATATATTTGTGAAAAAATTACACAGAAATGGCTTTGGATTTGTATTTCGTAATAATAGTACTGTTAGTGAATGAAAGCCTAAAAGCTATAAGAATACAGTGAATGACGTTATGATTTGCGTCAATACCTAACTCAATGATAATGTAATACTAAAACTGCGGCACAAACTATGCTATACTTTTTGCTCAATGGATATAACAGTTCTTTAACTAATGGATCGATATATTGATGTTGACTTTGTTCTCATTGGACACAAGAAGTCTTTTTACATATTATTCGCTTTAAAATGTAATTAAACTTTAAATAAATTCGAATCATATATTTTGCTTTTATTTTACATTGGGCATATTGACAATTTCACAATGTTCTTGTTGATTAAAATTGATGCAATTGATCAGAAATTTTTGGCAAAACATTTCAATTATATATGATTTTTAAATTATGTTTAATTCTATTGACATATAAAAAGTTTTATCTTTTGCAAGAAATGAGAATATATTTGAGAGGAGAAAATGAAATGAATTTTTATGTTTTCCTTAATATATGAGAAACATTAAAAGTAGTGAAAATCAACTCTTCTCTTATTAACTAAAAATAATACATTGATTATAAGTGAAGTCATATTTGAAATAAATTTGAAAAACAAAATTATCGGAAAGACTATAATTTTAAACAAACATTTCATATAATAATAACTGTATTAATAGCTAACAAATTGTGAAAACAATTGTTAGTAACAATCCATTAAAATATATTGTAATTTATGTTTAAACATATCAAAGACATTACAATATTCTATATTTGCAAATTGATTTCAAGTTATTCATTACTCATGTGCAGAGCAGATGGAAATCGAGAATATAAACCATTAAAATCAAATGGATAACAAAATGACTAAAATCGCAAACAGAAATCTCGAGTAAAAAGCCTTTAAAATCCATTAAAATATAAACAAATGGATATTTCACACAAATTTTCAGCATTTGTGAACATTTTTCATAAAAATACAAAAATCAAATTCAAAACAAATTCAAAACAAATTCAAAACTAATTAAAAAACATTATTTTCAAAAATAATCCAAACCTGTGATAGATTTGTTTCGTCCAACTCTTTCGGCCAATTGTCTGATCTTTTCTTATCGTCTGCGAACGGCCGAAGTAGTGGAACCTCTTTTTGCCCCCTTTGGAAAAGTCTGAACTGTTTTGCTGTCAACTTCTTAGGGATTGCTTTTGTGATTACATTTGCAATTTCTGGGGTTGTGGTCACTGATGACAGAGTAGTTATCATCTCTTTATTGGCAAAGCTCTCATCAATCGCTCGTTTATTGTTGAGTTGTTTCAATTTTTCCGTTTTGTCCAACTGTTCCAAGAGATAGGTCAACATTAAGCCATTCATTTGTTCATCTGATATCTTGTTAGGAGTGGGGGTGTCATCAATGACTGGTCCATTGAACCAGCCGTCCGGTTGTGAGACATCGTTACCATAGAATATATCACTTGGAGATGGTCTGAAGGCATCGGTGTTGTCATCGTTGTAATATTCATCGATGTCTTCATATTCGTCGACATTGTTTGAAAGGGGTATAAACTGTGATTGTGGCCATACATTCACAGGGAATCGACGCATATTTTGAGCCGAATTTGAAAGAATTGAATTGTAATAATCGGATAAAATACTCGGCGAAAGAGCGGATCCAACGGAAGGAATGACTGAATTAGCATTTTTGATGATAATCTTTGGATATGACAAACGTGTCATTTGTTTGGCATTTGAGTTAATATCTATTGCTTGACAATTGAGATGATTTGATAGCATTGATATCAACAATAACACCGTTAATGATATTCGCGACAAAACTTTGTTTTCATTCATTATCATTGATTTGTGTTTGAATTTGTGTCTAAATTTGTGTCTAAATTTGTTTCTGAAATTTAAACGTTAATAAAATAACATTTTTATGTTTATAATAACTTTTTAATTAAAAACATTTGAGTAAAACTTTTTATTTTTACCTTCGATTGTCTTTGATGTTCGGCCGGTGCTATCAATTGAAGAGAATTGAGATTAGACTTCACCCGTAAGTGAACCAACACTTGAGTGATATTTTTGAAACTATTTATTAAATGAAATAACGATTCTCTTATAAAACGATTACTGTATTTAAATGTAGAGCACAGTTATATCGTCTGGAACTCGACTATCCTTTCGATATGACTACATGTGTTTATATACTCCACAACACCTACTATTCATTGGATCTATTGATCAATATTTCGAAACTATAGTTACTATCCATTGAGTATATGATGTGATGTCCACATGCGTCCTAACCCAGCACATAATGTTTGAGTACAATCGCACCGTTACCTCAGCCTCCGAGTGCGTAGACATGTATCAATATTACAGGATATATAGTAGGAGTACTACTACTGAGTCTATACTCTATTACATTACATGTTATTAACCTTTTAATTGATTTCATTAATTATTGCCATTATATGAGAATCAAATCAATTGATGACATTTTTGATCAATAAATGCGTTAAATATAATTCAAAACTTCATATAATAATCAAAATTTTCAACAAAATTTTCATTTTGTTGATCTTGATTAATCCAAAATGATCTTGAGTAATTCATTTGAAATGAATATGATTGCTTTATTTGAATAATATTAACACCAAATCATCTAATGTTTAACTGCGATGAAAGTCATTGGTTCCCGAACTCAAGAGTTATTGGATTTTATTTTTGTATAACTTTTTGAGAAAATAATTGTTTCTTCGAATGTATGAAATGAATTGAAATGAATTGAAATGAATTGAAATGAATTGAAATGAATTGAAATGAATTGAAATGAATTGAAATGAAGATCTAATGTATTGTAGATCTAAATGTTTCAACGAGTGATCAATACTTGTCCGGCACTGACAACAGGTAGTGGTGCCAGTACTACATGTTTCATCTTCATTCTCAAACAATTCACCCATTTGTCCTTGCTCAAGTTTCATATCCTTCATTGTTATTCATCTTGAGAACTACAACAGAATTACTGCAAAACAAATGTCATATTTTTGTTAATTTAATTAATTTTAATTTCAAATCCAATTCAATCTTTACTATAATTTTGTGAACAATTGATAGAATTTATTTTAAAACACAATTTTTCAATAGTTTTAATTGTTTTTTAGAATTAAAAACATTTTAAAATCATTTAATTTCAAAAATTATGAAAAAATTCTTCAGGAAAAATGAAGTAAGAATTGACTCAAGGAATAATAGGGTAATTGTTGTGAGAAATGTTTGAATCGTATTTTAAATATTGAAAGCGTTAACCAAAGATCAGACAGCATTGAAAGCATTGATGGACTCAAGAAGTGATGAATTGTTAGCACTATTACAATATCTGTTTAAATATATACAAAACAGATGTCACTATTGATTGAAACACATGTCAATTGAACTGCATTTCAATGTTTACTAATATTTATAATAACTTTAAATCAAATTAAATACTGAATAATGTGTTTGAATCGGTGTCTATTGAAAGGGGGAAACACATTAATAAAGTCGACCCCCTCTCCAACGGCCCTCCAATTGGTGCCAAAACGACTGCCACCGCTGCCGACACCCAAAGACTTGATCCGTATCTACAAAGTGAAGGCCAGACGACAATTGTCTCAAAACTTTTTATTACAAAAATCAATAAATGAAAGGATTGTCGTTTCCGCCGGTATTCATACCTTTCCTCTCATTCATACCTTTCCTCTCATTCTTTCAAATACATAATTGTTTCAAATGTCACACAATTAGGTGTAAGGCCTGAGAGTTATGTCCTTGAAGTAGGTCCGGGACCGGGAAATATCACCCGACAGATACTGGAAAAGGGGCCAAAAGAGTTGTATGTCATTGAAAAGGACAGACGTTTCCTACCGATGCTCGAGGTATTGGTTGTCACAATTGATGACAATTTGCAGTCATTTTAAAAACATTTAATAATTTTGAAATCACTTCAGATGTTATCCGACGCCTCACTTCCGGGTCAGATGAAGATAATCATTGGCGATGTCATGGATTACAGTTTTGAGAATCTCTTCCCAAAAGAACTGCACCGCCAGTGGTCAGACCCCTGTCCTCCCATTCACATCATCGGTAATCTGCCATTTAATGTGTCGACGCCTCTAATCATTCGTTGGTTAAGACATATGTCTAACAGAACCGGACTTTTCTCATACGGAAGGGTTAGCCTAACCCTGACCTTCCAGTATGAAATCGCCCAACGAATGATAGCACCGGTACTGTCAGTACAACGAAGTCGTCTGTCGATAATGTGTCAACACTTGTGTAAAGTTGAGAAGCGTTTCGACATAAATGGAACTGCATTTATACCGGTGCCCAAAGTGGATGTCGCACTCGTACGGTTCACACCATTAATTGAACCCAGAATACAATTGCCGTTCAATTTGATCGAAAAGTTTGTCAAACATTTGTTTCACTACAGAAATAAATACATCAGAAGAAGTGTTTCAACTCTTTTCCCAAAACCATTACAACATTTGGTGTCCGATGTGTTCGCCATCGCAGACATTGACCCAGAGCTGAGACCCACAATGCTTTCGGTCGAAGAGATTGGAAAGTTATGTACTGTTTATCATGATATGTGTCAACAGAACACAGGGTTATTTGAGTTCGACTACAGGGCGAGGACTAAACTCCCGAAAGTGTTCAGAGATTTGTTTGAAAACTAATATTTTTGATTCATTTCAATGAAATCGATTTAATTATATTATAATTCATTTGTGATTTTGTTTTGAAATAAAGTTTCAATTTTTATCAATCAATGCATTGCAAAACGTATCAAAAACTTGAATTCGTACACAAAATGTTGCATTTGTTACCCCTTCCCCCTAAACATAGTCATTCTTCTCAACTGAACATCATATTCAAAACTCAATCAAATGTTTGATAAAAATATTAAAATTCAAATAATTTTCAGTTTTTCAAAAATATATTTTTAATTCGTACGAACGCTATGCCCTAATCCCTGTCCTTTTAAATTTGCTCTTTCATACCTTTTCCACATATCTGTTGCGTACGTACTAATTGAATGGCTCCTAATATTACATAACACCTTAAAATCTACCTAAAAACAAATGAAATCTTATGGTTATCATTGTATTGAGTATTAGGGGGAGAGAGGGGAGAGAGGGGAGAAAGGGGTCTACAAATTCGTACGTATTCATAGAATGTCACTAAATTGTCACTATTATACCCGGGAAGCAAAATGTCTAATAAATAGTAATATAAATATGTTTTAAAATGAATTAAATACTCTTTAAATTCACATTTAATAACGGCTTCACATCTCATAACATTTGATTGCTGTGCAGTTGTTCTCAAATGAACCATATTTTATAATTAATAAAAATAAGATGAACTAGATGCATTACAGTCGCTTTAAGACTAAATCCCATCTTTTCAGTCAATAATATCCTGTTTTTTCAATCAAAAATTCCTTTGCATTGCTTTCAATGAATGAGTTCACTGTAATGCAAAAAAACAAGGGTTTTATTAGTTATTGTTTTTATTATTACATTTTATTAATTTTAAACACAATTAAAATGAATTCAAATCAAAAATAGTTTATAATTAAAAAATTCAAAATTTTTTAAATTACAAACTTTTATTATAATATTCAATACTTTAATTTTTTGAATTTGAATTCATTTTAATTGTGTTTAAAATTAATAAAATGTAATATACAGTCTTTTCATATTCCTAAGAGCTTTTTCCATATTCTCAAGGGCATTTTCCAATGCTTAGGACTATGGAAAAGGCTCTTAAAAATATGGAAATCTTGTATATAAAAAATAACTAATATAAAAATGATTTGGTATTACATTGAAATCATTCATTAAAAGGAATTTTTGAATGAAAACATGGGACGAATGGCTGAACAAAATGGATTTTAGAGTGAAAGCGAAGTTTTTAGTGTATTTTAGGGGTTTTGGTGTAATATTATTATGAGGTTAAGGGGTTTTTCATTATTTAAACAACATTTCAACATGTAATTTTTAAAACAAAGGAATTTAAAATATTCAGCAAGGTAAAAATTCTGTAGAGGTTTTTGTTATAATGGAATCCTATGGAGAAATCAAGGATTTATGAAATTTTAATGCTTTTAATAACGAATTTTTTTTAACAATTATAACAAAAACCTCTACAGAATTTTTACCTTGCTGAATATTTTAAATTCCTTTGTTTTAAAAATTACATCATTTCATAGTTAATTTAATGAAAAAAATTTGAAAATCGCATAATTAGATCAAAAGATATTAGCGATTCTTTAACACAACCTAATTCTTGTACATACTGTATATATTTATTTAATTACTATTATTTACATTTATTCTTAACAAATACAGTATATGTGGAAAACATTTTACTAAATGCTCTATACTTTGATTTAATCTATTTTCAAATATTTTCATTTGAAAAACACAATAAATATGATTTTTCTTCAAATCCCTGAAATAATCATTCATTGTTGAAATAGTCATTTATAGTCAAATCTTCGCTAAATAACCTTCAATAATGTATCTGCAAAATAGTGATGACTTCAAAGATTCAATGCATTAGTGATTAGTTTGGAACCTCTTCTAAAAATAAATGACCTGGTTATGTATGATTCTCACTATGAACACTCACGTGTATTAAAAATGAATTTTTGTAATGAATTGAACTTCAATTTATGTATATTTCTCTCGTAATTACTATTCCTTATAAATAATTATAAACTTCATTACTGTTGGGAAATCAGAATCTTTTCCCGAATGATAATTACATGAAAATCGATTGCAAATTACTTTTGATAAATATTAAATAATATTAAATAATATTTGTATTTTTAACGAATTTTATTTTAAAATTATATCATTTTTAAGTTCCAACAAAAATATTTTTAAATTAATAAATATTTGAAACATTTATATATTTTTTGCATTAAATGTGAACATTAAATGGTTTTAATTTTCAATTTTACAGACATTTGACATATATTTAACATATTATTTAAATTCTTTTCTCCAATTCATTCGATGTTTAACTATTTTAGGCTTTATTGAAGTCCACTTTCGATGACAAGAATTTAACCAATGAATGGTTTTCATCGAAAAAGACAATGAAAATACCAATTATTACTCTTTTGGTATGAATTGCAAACAACTTAATTGAAATGAAAGCCAAACAATCGAATGATTGAAACTTTGTTTTCAATTTACTATATCTTTAAATTGTATTAACTGTTTGTACCAACAAATACATGGATAGGTTCATCATGGATGTCACCAAGCAAGTGTCCGAACAAGTGATCATTCATATTAATTCTGTCTTATATTTCTTTGATGCAACAAATTGTAGTTTTATTTCAATCATGGAATTGAATAATGAGTTAATGTTTGATGAGTTATATCTTTCTTCACTTCAACACATCTTCTTATAGACGAGATGTCAGTCAATGCTATTTCATGACATCAAACGATGAATACATGGATGCAATCAATGGATTACATGACTAAAAGGCAGACGTTATTTGAATAAGCCGGTGCCTACGCTTCTACAATAGACTTTCAAACTATTCATTTTTAATAACAAAAATATTTTTTAATACATAAAAGACGGATAAAAATGAATAAAAATAATTTGTTTTTCAACTTTCATATAAGTATAATAATTAAAAAAAATATTTCTTAAGAATTGTTTTTCAACCTATTTTTATTGTTTACTATAACACCATATTCTACACAAGCAAACATTGTACCCCTTAGTTAAAATAGTAATGGCGGATCTCTCAGGCTTTGCAATGCTTTTTTGTCCCCAGTGGACTCCCCTCCCAAACAAACCTCGACGAATAGGATTATAGGCTTTACGTGTGCTAAAAGGTAAGTATTATTTTTCTCAAATCTGACGCTTTTTCAGACCCTAAACGTCCAAGATCGTCAAGGGCCTAGGTTGGGGGCCTACGATAGAGTCATAATTCATAATGATTTTTAACCTTTTTGAGTAACTTTTAAATACATTAACAACAAACATAACATACTTTTATATTTAAAAAAAGGAAAAAATTCAACAAAAATATAAAAATCAAAAATTTGTGAAAAGGGGCAAAAAAGAATACTGTCTTTTGTTGATAAACAATCCCCTGAAAAAGGGGCATAACAATAAATGATAATGTTTTTTTCTAACTCCCTTTTCATTCTTGACGATCACTGCCCTAAACAATGTATATTCATAGACAGTATATTTCAATCGATTCTTATATTTGAAAAGATTTCAATTTTATTATATATTTTTGTATTGAATTTATTGACAAAAATCAATATTTGATTTAATATTTAATATGAAGTTTGAAAATGCAAACAAAAAAGGGATTCAGTTTTGATATTAACTGCACTTACTTTTATTGAAATGCATTTGAAGCGATTGTGAGGACCTGGTATGAAAACATGGATATAGTGTACTGCATGAGTTGGTGTATTGTTCAACACAAACAATCATTAAATAATTATTTATTTTTTATTAAATAATTTGCTTTAAATAAGTCTTTTGTTGAAAAATACAAAACAATATTAGAATAAAAGTGAAATAATTGATTAAAATGTTTTCCAAACGAATCCAATTAACAACCAAAACATACCTTGAATAAAGTATATCAATGTTTACACCAAATAATTGTCACTCTTATCGATAATTAGATTAATTTTCTTCAATTTTGAACGCTTTCAACTGTTGTGTCTTTCATAACATTAAACACGGAATGGAAAAAAAACAAATTTCATTTGAATCCATGTCTTTTTTTGCTATGATAAGCACTTGTGTCTTAATGATATGAACCTGATGCTTGTATGTAAAATCTCCATTGAAAACCATTATAAAAATTTATTTTGAAATACATTACGAACTGTAACATTGAAATTTAGGTTAGCTTAGGTAGGTAACTTTCGGGTTCCGTAAATATTACAGTTCATAAAGTATTTTTACGATTTGTAATATAATGGTTTTCAATGGAGATATTTCTGAACTTTAAGGCCCGATTCTTCTGGAAGCGCTTCTTTGGGACACTAGATATATGCCTCGTTGAATTCATCTCACCTCCCTCTATCACCTACACCAGATAGAATTTCAATATCTTCCAGTCAATATACTAAAGCGTCGCCCTTTTTTGTGCCCCTTTTGACAAATATTTTGAAATTCAATTAAAAAGTTTTTGGAAAAGTTTACATGAGTTCAGATATGAGTTTATATGAGAGAATATTCGAGAATCTTCTGTTCGATTCCTCACACCTTTAATACAATATTGTCTGTACATATGATGTGATATAACTATACTTATATCAGGGAAAATGGTTTTAAATTGCGTTCTGAGTGTATCATTTTTAACTCAATATTTTTAGTTCAAAATAAATAATTACAAATTTTGTTCATTTGCTAATTCGTAGTACGAATCTTAATCTTAATTTTGCTCATCAATCAAATTATCTAAAATTGTGTCCAAGCACTCCCTGACCACAGTTTCCGACGCGAATTTCTAAAAAATATTTTTTCATTTTTTACGGCCGGAGATCTCATGCCACAAAGACGTCAAAAATATTTGTTTCTCATATTTAGAAGAAATAATTGTTCCTCAATACAAAAATAGTTAAAAAGATTCAAAAAGTCTTGAATATTTCCCAAAAAATGACCAACGGTGAATTTCGAAAATGTTGTCCTGTAGGCGCTGGTCAAGTCTGATCCTGACCAAAATTTGTGGATTTATTAGCTATACTATGCTCTAAATATCCCCCTGTTCACAATTATCCTCAAGAGTTGAGGGAAAGAAATAGAGTAAAATTCTATTAAATAAACGCAATTTAAAACCATTTTACCTGATATTAAAACAATCATTACTTCCAATAAAGACAATTCAAAATATATTTTATTTTTGTCATTCGTTTTATTCGAATATTTTCTTTAAACTTCAATAACATAATATTTTTCAATATTCATGTATTTTATTATAACTTTTATTCTATATTTTTCCAAATAGTCATTTTGTGAATACATTTGAAGAATATTTATATTAACAATAATTATCATTCAATTGTCGAACAACTTTAATGTGAGCTCTTTTGTCAATATTATTCAATAGCCAAAACAGACAAAACGCACCGCTATTTCATAGATTGAAAGCACATTCAGTTCGCTGTATTTCTTCTAAACTCATCGTTCACTCGAATGCATTCTAACTACTAATAACTATGGAATTGAATCTTAGTCATTATGACTATTTTGTTGGTTCATAGCCCGGCCTAAGGACTTCGAGTGCCGACCGATCATGTATTGAGGGACACTTTAAGCGAATTTTTATTTTGACTATAATTGACTATTTCGACAATAAATGACTATTTCAGGGATATGGAGAAACTTACTGTATATTATGTTTGTTTTCAAAGAAAATTTCGATTAAACCAAAGTTTAGAGCTTCGAATAGCAAGGAACCACTTTGGGAACCACTACAGAGACTTCAATGATAATAATTTTTAAACTTTTGAGTAAATTTTAAAAATATACACAACAAAAATAACATATTTTAATAAAGGAAATAATTCAACAAAAATATATAAATAATGTTTTCTTAATTGTAATTCAAAATATTAGTCAAAAGGGGCACAAAAAAGTACTGGATTTTGTTGACAAATATACCCCTGAGAAAGAGGTATTACAATAAATAAAGTCTCTATCTTTGCCCCCTGGTGGTTCCATGACAATGTCTGGTTTAGAGCATTTAATGAAATGTTTTTCGAAGATATTTTTTAAGAATAAGTGCAAAATAATAGTCATTATCTGAATATATATATACAGTATATCAAGTTTAGTTGAAATAATGAAAAACAAAATTTCATTGCAATTTTTGTTTAAAATTTTGAAAAATAATTTATTTTTGAAAAATATTTTTATGAAAAACAATGTACAGATTATTCCAAAAAAAATGATAATTAATTTAATCAAATTTAAATTAGATTAAAATTAAATAAATTAAAAATAATCAAATTTTATAATAGTTTATTAATCAAATAAATAAATTTTAAAATAATTAATAATTAATTTTTTCCCCATTGGCCGCAATACAGGCCTTTAACCGATTTTCCATGCTATTGATGAGGGACTCGGTATGAAGAGGTACGACCGTTTCCCAAATATCCTCAATTTTTGTCTTCCAATTATCGAGAGAACGGTCGACCTCTTTCTCCAGAGCGTCCTTCATCAATCGCCATAGATTTTCAATTGGATTGAGATCGGGGGAGTTCGCTGGCCAGTCCATAACGGCGTACCCCTCCCTTTCAAACCATTCCCCGGTGGACTTCGATCTATGGGCGGGGGCGTTGTCCTGTTGGAGGGTAAACCCATCGGGGTAAAGGAACCAAATACTGGCCATATTCTTGTGGAGTATTTCTTGATAATGGCCAGAATTAATGGTTCCTTTGGTCAACTCCAATGTGGTCTGCCCTCTCATAGAGATTCCTCCCCAAATCATTATCGAAGGTCCATGTTTTGGGTTTGGAATAGAGGGTCGGGTCCTACCCCACATCTTCAGTTTGTTCCGATGGAGTTGGAAATAACTCTCATCGGAAAACACAACCTTTGACCAGTCCCTTTCGATGTTTTTTTGGCACCAAATCACTCGATTCTTCTTGTGTTGTGGTGTCAAATTAGGGACGCGTTGAGGGGTCCATTTGGCCAATCCAGACCTCTTGAGTGAACGCCATATCGTCTGTGGTGACACCAAAGGACTGCCCCTTTGATGTATTTCACAGGCGATATTGGCGGAACTCATTAGAGGTCTTCTAATGGCCATTTGGGTGATCCTCCGCCGGTCGTTGTTTTGAAGTTTTTGGGGTCGACCCGATCCAGGCTTTCTTTCAACCCCTTTGCCATCTTTTATTTCTTTGATTATTCGATATACCGTCGGCTGTGATAGACCCGTTGATTTGATGAGTGTCTTGATGTCCTGTTGTCCCTGGTTCCATAGCCAGAGGAGTACATACCGCGCTTGCTGTCGAGGGCTGTCCACTTGATTTTCCATGTGTTTAAAATCACTCTTTGTTTACAAATGATATATCATGTGATATATCATTTTAAAGGATTTAATGCTTACTATCGAAATAAATGCTTATCTTTTTATTTGATTTAAGTTTTAAAAAATTAACCGCAAAATTCAAATCTAAAATTTTTCTCATTTTTTTTGGAATAATCTGTATTAATTGTATGAAATATTTTTTAATTTTTAACATTATTAGAGTAAAAATTGTGTTAAGGGCTCATTCAATTAGTACGTACGCAGCCGATAGGGGAGGGGGGGTCAAGTGAAAAGCGTATGAAAAAGTATGGTAGATGGGGAGGGGTTAGGCAAAAGCGTACGTACGAATTATATTTTGTGAAAACTATGAATTCTAGATAAATAAAATTCTAATTTTGATATTTTTTCAAACACTTGATGACTGAAAGAATTCTGATTCTTGAAGTCTAATCTAAAACTGATTAACAATGAATTCAATGAAAATATTAGGGGGAGGGGGGGTTAGGCACAATAGTACGAACTTATGTTTTAGAAGATTAAATGCGTACGACTATGTATTAGGGGGGTCAAAAAATCTCAAATTCTTGCGTACGTACTAATTGAATGAGCCCTAAAGGGTTTTTCATCGATTCCATACGTTTTTTCATTATAGCAGAATTCATGAGATTTGCGAATGTATTAAAAACATTGTCATAGCTTTTATTGAGATATTTACGTACAGTACCTTTTAATGGAAAATATTATAAAAAGCAATAAAATCACATGAATTCAATTGAAATTCGTGAATTCAATGGAAAAAATCGTTAAATAACTATAAATTACTAATTTTTCATTTTTTAGTGACTATAAATGACTATTTTTTTGGGTTTTTAGTGACTAAGATTCAATTCCCTACTAATAACTTACAATATTTGCGATTTCATTGTTGTTATTATTCATGAATATTATGTTTTCAATGAAATAGTGCTTTCAATGTTCTCATCAAAATTCATAAACATTTCATTATTACTAATAAAGGTTTCACTGAATTAGTAAAGAAAAAGGTTTTTATTTCACTTTATTATTGATTTTAAAAAATATTCATTATTTTCAAAATACAAAAGATTTAAATATTTGTTATTTTATTTGTTTGTGAGAGAGAGAGAGAGAGAGAGAGAGAGAGAGAGAGAGAGAGAGAGA
>JAQIXR010000843.1:0-18694 GCA_034700825.1 Quadroppia sp. Gr-Ori-00064 | reverse complement strand
GAGAGAGATGGAGAGAGAGAGTGAGAGAGAGAGAGAGAGAGAGAGAGAGAGAGAGAGAGAGAGAGAGAGAGAGAGGGACGTGTGTTTGTGTGGGGTCGTCTGAGGGATGTACAGTATGTGTGCTCACGAAAAGTCCAATATTGAGGAGGTTTGATGTGAACTGTAATTAGCATTCTTTGCCATATTATGGAAGGAATGATTAAAATATTGTTTTGTTGATCCGATTCATTACCAACACGTCATCGACATTACGTCAGACGTGGACTAAAGTAAACACACCCTTAAGGCTATGAAAAGGCAATTCCACATAGTTTTCAAACACACACTTATATCAAGGGTAGAAAGCATTAGAAATTCTATGAGAACAACAACTTTAAAAAGTCTCGTATTTTGCAAATCTGTGTTTCACTCAATTCTACTATAATTAGCTGAGAGAATAATCTCGATTGAGTGCTATCACTGGCAGAGCACAGGCAGAGTGAGGCCGAGCACAGGCATAGCCCTAAACTGGAAGGAGTGGTCCACACGTTCGCACAGATAAATAATCGAGAGATGATTATTGTTGTAAATTATAACAGGATATTAATGAACTCCACGGCTATACAGCTCTGGCACAGCTCAGGCATAAGTCACTCACCATAGAAGACATTAATACGAATCTCAGTGTTGTCTGAGCTCCCTGTGCTTCGACTGACAGCACAACGTTGCCCAGCAGGTCATACCCTGACAGTGCTCTACTGATGTGATATTTTAGTTGAGAAATAACTATTATATTAAACATCAAACCATTGTATTTGAGCTGCCATTGAGTGGCTCTAATGCAACACTGACTGCACTGATAGCTCACATCACAACACATCCAATACATGCAAAGTGTATGAAAGAGAGCACACAATAAAAAATTAAAGCACTTTTTGGTTCCAAATTGTAAGACAAATCAGAATTGCAAGTATAGAGAGAGTGTTGGCCTTGGCTTTGATGGCCCTTATTATCAGTGTATCACATCGATACCACTCCGGTACTGCCTGTGCATCGCTCAGCCATCAAATAGGACTCAGAACAGAAATTACAGTGTTTTGCAAAGCCGTGTGTTTTACTCATCACTACATAATGATAGCAAAAGAGAAGTTATTGTCAAAAAGGTCTCAATTGGTTCAGTTGTAGGCCTGACCACACTATCAGTGCTCCATTGTATGGATAGACAGTTTGATGGACTCAAATCACTGTAATAACGTCTGTCTCACACTTTATGACAACTCTTGTAATAACTTTTAAACAATTTTTTCTCTTTTCATAAAACAATGTTTTTCTAACACTTGGTGTCAGTGCAAAAGTGGCACACGTTCTCAGTGTATGGACTGTAAGACTGTGTTGGTATATGTGCTACACATCACGCAAATTGTTTGACACGATATGCAAATGAAGCAAATGTGACGGACGAGTCGGTGCTGTACTATCAGTGCTGCACTCGAATCAAACACCTTCACTATTGGCATACAATTGCAGACAATATGACTCTTATTCGCGTGTTTTGAACACTTTATATTACATTCTCTAATAAGACTTCTCTATAGAAGACTGTAATCATTGAGAACATGCAATGCCTTTCAATAACATTATTAAGAATAGACTCGATTACAGTCAGTTAGTCAGAGAGTCGGTTAGTATTTCCAGTGCTCTCACTCTTTGCACGCATTGTCAAACTGACACCAACTGCAGAGAAAGGGAAAGTCATCGAAGGGACAGCTATTTGTCACTCCGGTGGCAATGAGAGTCAGTCAGTCATTCGCACGTGCGGTGTCAGTGCGGTGTCGTTCTGTCGGACCCTTTCCTAACCCCTGAGCACGTTATGAGTGTTGTTGTTATTGTCAAAAGAGTATTACATTTATTAGAGCCTAAGAGTGTGTAATATATTATGGTTTATGAGATGCCAAATATGAGAGACATTTGAATGACTGAAACACATCGTAAATAATAACACAAACAAACAAATGAATGAATGACTGAATGAATGTATGAATGAATGAATGACTGAATTTACGATGAATTCAGAGGCGTATTCATTGAGTAGTATTAATATTATGTGAGATATTGACGACACCCGACGCTCACTGAGTGGCCAATTATTATACACTATTTATTTATCTGAGCTCTCGTTCAATACTTGATTGAGGTCTGAGGACTACCACTTCGAGCACTTCCAGCACTAAGAATATTCTGTTGAGACAACAGAAGTAAATCTAAACAATAACTGTCTCTCTATTCATATGAGTCTATTTTAAACCGAAGCCATAGCCAGAGCCCTATTAACTTACTGGTGCTTTAGGCTATTTGCACAACTAGTCAGTGCAGTGAAGGAAATTGAAGGGCTTTGAAGGGCTTGGTTGAGAAAAATGATAGGTTTGGCTGCCAGTCCTGTAGGCTATGCGTATAGATCTCGTTTTCATCATATCATGCCCTCTCAGCCCCTCAGCATTGTTAAGAAGTGATGGTCAGACCCGTAGCCAAAAAAGCGTCGATATTTACACATATCGGGTGTTCGTGTGACGAATCATTGCGTAAATATAGGTCTGGTATAGGATTAGTTGTATTAAATGCTACACACATTTCTATGACCAATATTGCCAGTGTGTGAGCACTGCGATCCCAGTGCTCGCGTCTGCACGCCTTTGTCGATGAGATGACTATACAGTATATTATGTTATCTGTTATACAGATATTGTATATTCTGTACAATCTTTACGAAACATATTTAGTATTCGTCTGACGCTTAACAGAGGGGTCGCACACACTGAGAGCAGAGGTAGTAAAAAATTGAGGCTTAAGTGAGAGCACAGAGCACTGGAAGGCAGAGAAGGTATCGAATGCATGGTTTCTAACACACAACGAGTGACAAACAAAAATAATTTCGAGCTATCATTAGTTTGACGAATGAATAAAATATAAACACATATTATATATTAGTTTACAGCGAATGTACGCATCGTTTGGCCATCAGTTGAGATAACAATCAACTCAACCAACTATTGACAACTAATGCAACGTTCGCTCACTTTTAGTAGACATTTGAAAAAATAAAAAATACTTTTCGACTCTCACAACACAAAGACAACACCATTAGTGGAACGGATAGGACTGCAAACAATTTAAATATAAGTTAAAGTCAATGAAATGAAAGTTTGTTTTGCTTTCAATTGCATATAATTTTCAATTTTACAAATAATACAAATAATACTTAAAATGATTTATATATAATTACATTCTCTGCTCAAATTGCATCCCTGCCTCCCCTGCCTCTCAGGTCAGATAGCAATTCATGCTCAGCTATAGCTAAGGAAAGACGTATTCTTTATTTACTTAACATAAGACTCGCTCAATTAATGGACGCCTCCACACATTCTTACTTTCCATTCACCAAAAACCCAAAGCTATGTTTCATTGATATGTACTATAAATATAATTGATATTCAAAGCACTTATTCATGAATTGGTGAGAATTTATTAATCAAACCAAACATGTTTTGGTCTATCATTTGGTTTGCTCTGAATTTTTGCTATAATTTATAGATAATTGTTATTATGGAAGAAGTGGTCAAACATTATATGAATGAAAGGTATTTATTTAATAAGATATATAAGAGGTTTTGATAAGAGGTGGTGAGTGAGTGATGCGCGAAATCACCCCAAGGTTTGTTACAGCACTGGTAATAATATCGAAAATTACTAACTATTGCTAACTATCGTTAACTACTAGTACTTCACATATTAGAAGTGCATAAATCTATGTATTTTCCATCCATTATCACAGTAGCTCTCAAGCCATTAGACAGATATAGTTAGGAAAACATGTCTTATTAAAGTACTCTGATATTAAGATAGTGCCAGTGCTGGTGCCTGTGCCAGTGCCTAGTGGTTTGCCTGTTCCTAATGTTTGCCAACTCTAACAAATAATATATTTATTATGATTGCTATTAAAACCGCTTCTCATGTCTCGAGTTTTTAAACATTTCTCCACTAAATTCAAAGCGAATAATAAATATTTATTTTTTACAGGAGTCGAGTGTTTGTGCACTTTCGAAGAGTGGGCTATAATTTGCTTTTGTTGTATACGACCAGCAAATCATTTGTCAAACAAACTCATGAATGCCTTCAAATGCGTTACATTATATCTGAAAATTATTTTTTGATTATTTAAGAAATTTGTCTCTCATTTGCCAATTGAAGAGTTCTTTCATCGTTTGTTTATACACTTTTGGCACTCAAGCGCTGACAGCACTCAGAGCCTAACCGTTCAGTTATATCGAATGGCTTAAAGAAAAAGCGCTACACTTATTAGTGAACGACTCATACACTAATAGTGAGGTCTAAACAGTCCCAACATTAAGACTATCTCATCGATGACTGCATTTAAATATGTGTTATTTGAATGAGAGGCCAAATGGTAAACATAAAGTGCAGGAGAGCTCAGGAGTAGTGAAGAGTAGGCAATACTGGAGTATATTTAAACGAATTCTTCGTTAAGAGTCGTCTGTCTATACATAAGAATAGTTTTGGCATATCTTTATTGAATGAGTGAAAACGCATCCGATTTTGGAAAACAATTTGAGCGAACATTTAAGTGAAATTGCGGTCAAACGTAAAGGAGACCGAAAGCAGTGGAAAGCATTGACAGCATCGACAGCACCGACAGCATTGGCTATGGCTATGGCTTTGGGTTAAGTCAAACGGGCGACAGACAGTCATATTCATTGCATGAGACCTGTCTCCAACTTTAAACGCTTAATGTGAGGACTCAAACACTGAGAACAATAGGAGGATTGTATGCCAGCCCAAAATGGTGTCACCTAATGCTGCATTTGTATGCCTGAGTCGCCGCTCATTCCTTTCCCCTCACAGTTAGTCAGAACCAGAAATCTCTACTTTCGCTCAATTCGGGCGATCTCTCTCTGTCTGAGAACCCGATAGTAGTGTTATAGCGATCCTTAATTTACATGAAATATACGCCATTCCTAAGCACAGGCATTCTGTGTCTCAGTTGGCTTAAAATGACAAACACAGCACTGATAGCACTTTATGAAAGGAATAGTCAAACACATACCGTCTTCCAGATTTGGTGATAACCATCTCTGTGCCCAAAACGTGAAATTTTTCCCAAAGATCTTTAGATTCGAGAATAACTTTAGGGTCGTCTTCAATGCCGTCATCTTCTGGCTCGAAGGGTCTGACAGGAGGACCGCCGCCGAGTGAGTGCGACGCCAAGACGTCCTCTGCTGTGAGGAATGGCGAACCTCCCGCTGTTAAAGGGGGTGGCAATTGGTTTGGCATCTTTCCGAATATGCCAGACATGGGCCCAAATGCGGCCAATGCTGACAAATATGCCGATTGGGGCTGACCTGACCGGTAGCCGAAGTCGGACGGTCTAAGAAGGAAAGGCTGCTGGTATGCCATGTCACTGTACTCGTGTGCTGGCCAGGGCTCTACATCAAGACGAAATTTCATGGATGATAACTATGGGAGCGTCCGATACAAGCACTAAACGCATCAATTTTGACCACTTTATCAAATGTTTTCAATTATTATTTAAATATTTATTATTGAAATAAAAACCACTTTTTAATGATTTTTTTGATTGATTTGAGAAAATTGTTTCAAAAAAACGATCATTAGTTAGACTTTTAATGCTCGGGATCTTTAGAATTACGTATTCTATTACTTGACTAATAGTTCTTAGACATCAGTTCCCAAGGATTTCCACTTTTAATACAAGACGTCTTTCTTTAGATTTCGATACAAAATCAAATCTTTCGTTAATTAATAGTTTTCTTAATTACACAACAAATCGTTTTGTGAAATCAATGTCAAAAACTGTATCAAAAATTTGAATAAAAAACTGATTAAATATTTTGATATGTGTTTGAAGTTATGGTTAAACTGATTTCAATTCTCACCTTTTATTCCGTTATTATCGCAAAACTCAATCGATTTTATTATTATTTTTTACGTAAATATATTCTTGATATCAGATTATGGTTTGACTCAATGTTTGCTTGTTTTCAAAACTTGTGATGAAATTTCAGAATAAAATAATAACAAACTTCAGGAACACTTTTACTAAACATACGATCGAAAGGGGAATAAATCACAAATTAGTTGTTTTTAACGGCCTTTCGGTTTCGCACTCAATATTATTATTATTATTTCGTCAGTTCTGTAAATATCACGCAATAATTCTTACAAGAAATGTGAGTACCAGTAGTACCAGTGCTCAAGTACTAGTGCGGCTTCACTATTACTTGGCCACAAGAAGCACATATATTGCAGGGTTGTTGAGATGACATGACATGCCTGGATGTGTCGCCAACTTATAGGGTCGATATGACACCAACTCTATCAAAGTGAGGACTGTCTACAACTGTGTCAACTCTGGCAACTCTGGCAACTCTCTGGTCTCACAATTGACGATATGGTAGAGCTCTACTGCCTGGGCATTAGCTCAAACCTCACGTGCGAATCTTTGGTACGAAACTGTGAACAGTCATACGAAAACTGTGAGAGGAGTCTCCTTAAGCGTCATAAGCGAGTTCATAGCAGAGCCTGTTTTCATACCAGTTTCACAACCCGTAGGAATTGCTTGGCCATAGACGTGGCACTCGCGCGTGTCAGCCAATAAAACCAATACTCACCACTTGGCTCAGCACTGAGGCATGCCTTTGGGTGGAGACAAACACACTGTGTAGTCAATGTTCACGCCAACGATTCTCGCTTTAATTCTCTCCCTTTCCTATGATATCACAAAATATAACTCAACTAAAAGTGTGTTCTTTCTATCAGTTCTCTTCATTGACTCTCAGTTCCCGTTTCTATCATTTTATCTCCTTTTCTATTTGCTCTCTTCCTCTCTCTCTCTCTCTCTCTCTCTCTCTCTCTCTCTCTCTCTCTCTCTCTCTCTCTACCTCCCTCCCCATCCCCATCCCCTCTCCTTCCCCAACATCACACAACTCTCTCTTCTCTTCCGAATCACATGGAAGTAGCGTTTCTATGGCAGCACTCAGTGGTCGAGAGATGATTGCAGAGGACTGTCAGACACTGGAAGCGTCTGTTGAGCGTTGTGTGAGTCGAGGGATGAGATGAGACTTTATGAGACATTACAGACATTACACTAAAGTAATCTTATTTAAAGAAACGCATCGTTGAACCAATAGAGCATACGTTCACTCCATCTCTCACTCATTCGCCTGTATTTTATGTCAAACATATAAATGAATCAATTTTTATGTGATTCACAACTGCTTGCAATGTCTTTGCCATCAGTTTTTTCAACAAAAAATTTGTTCTTCACTTTCGTGAACCTAACTATCGATTGTTGAGTCGCGTAAGGCGTCGACATTAGGGGCACTTTAGAACAAAATAATGTAATGCAATAGCATATAATCAGTTAGTATAGCACCGGTACGGCACCGGTAATGCTCATGACATGCAAATACAATTCTCTCAATTGTGAGCTAATGTCTATTTTGTCTATTTTTGTTTGCATTATTTGCACAGTTGTGTTGTGTTGGGCTGTGTATAAGCAGTCCTTTTATTGAGAATTGATTAGCAGTAGGAGTAGTCGAGTAGTCGGGCTCACGAAAGCAGCGAAGCCCTAGTCATTGTGTCGCATCCGCATCCCATCCCTTCATTTCTGATTCAGTGGTTCGTGTATTACAAGTTATCTGTAGCACTGACAGCACTGGCACTTGCATTACCCGAGCATACGATTGCCACTATTATGTTATACTAACCAACAATGCTCTACAGTTAATGCCAGCGCTAGTACTGAACAAACTTTTGCTGGTTTTGCATAAAAGCATACAATATATAAAATGAGTTAAACATTACTAACGATTTGCGTGAAAAACAGTCGAGAACTCCAACTGAGTGTCGGAAAGATTTAGTGAAGAGAATGAAAATAATTATGAATTGAATGCAGACATAAATAATGCAAACATCAAAACATTGGTCTCTATTCTCACAAATCAAAAGTTTGTCTTTTTTTGCACAAAAACACTCATTTGCGACGAGAATGTAATGACAAAAACCAAAGAATGCTTTTATTTTTGTTGTTCATAACAAACAATAAATCATTTTTAAAATTGTTTTTGATATAAATCTAAGAATTGTTTCAATAAATAAATAAATAATTATTTAATTTAAATAACATTTTTTGTATTATAAGAGTTTAGATTCAATTTGCGAATCACGTAATCGTAAACCCAATCGCAAAGCCCATCGCAAAACCGAATCGTTTTATAACTTTAAATAACAGTTAATTTCTATTGTAATGAAATTCGTGTCTTTTCTGAGAAAGTCTTAAATATCAAATGATTTGATTTGTTGTGAATGAGAGGAACGAGAGGAACGATAGTGAGAACCAACAGTTGTTGTGAGCAATCATTCGTTGGATGTATTGCTATATATGTAATACAATCACCAATTCGTGAAAACAGAGGTAATTGTATTCACGACAAAATAGGCCAACACTGCCATCATTGCAGCACTGGGTCCTCACAGTATGTCTAAGTGTGTTATTTTGTCCTCACCTAATGGCCAGGGATGTACACTGAGTACGAGAGAGGCAGTGATGATAGCATAGGTAGAGATACAAAACACACACAACTGTGGCTATAGCACAAGTAGTTATTTGTTGGTCTTCCTAATTATGCGTGCCGTTCGTGCAGCTGCTGCTGACGTTCCTCTTAGCTCTAGGTCTGTACAAAAGGTTGTGATGAGAAACGCATTAACCGAAACCACACACATATAAGAGTTATTAAAATATAAGATTATTTCGATATAAGGCATACCATACCTAGAGATCCGTTCTCTGGCTTTGTTTGCCTCTCATTATCGAATACTTGTCTGTTATTCCCCTTTAGGTTTTGGCTGTTTTGGTTGAGCGGGTCTTTCATTCCATTGCGATCTACAGATAAGCCATTGCTGACAGCGCTTTGATCATCAGTCGAAGGCCTTCTGGTATTGTCAGTGATGTGTCTGCCGGCACAGGTAGAGGCACTGGTAGACACTTTTCTGAGGAGACGGTCGTTCTCCCGACAAACCAATTCGTGGTCATGTATTAGTGTTTCTCTTTGTTGGTGGAGAAGAGAGTTCTCGGCCCTAATCGCACAGACAGACAGACAAATAGATAATACAATAGTCTATAAATAGATAATCATTTCGTTGTTTGAAATGAACCAAAAAATATGAAAAAATGTTTTTAAGAAATGTATTGAAAGTATGAATAATACGTATGACTGACCGCAAGGACTCGTTTTCCTGCATATATTTGTTGAGCAAATTCTGATGAGATTCCGATTCGTTGTCCTTTAGAACATTGTTCTCACTATTAGAGACCAGTCTCTCAATGGTGTCACCATTGCTGGTGAATCCAGGGCCGAGATTCAGCTGTATGGAAATGGATGGAAATGGATATAATGCATGTGCACATTACACAACACAAGACCCAGTCATTAGTATCCCTCCCAACAAATTAGAGCCAAACACTAATCACTTTAATCATAGTTTGAGAGCACATACGCTTTGGGCAATATTTGCACAACAGTTCAAATGTGTTATCACTGCTACAGACATAACATACCTGTTGTCTTAAATAGTTGTTTTCCATACGTAATAAACGGACCTCTCGTTTGAGGCTAAGGACTAGTAGTTCTCTCGGCTCCTAAACACTCAATAATAGCCAATCATTATATAATTAATAACTAATTTAGACCTAAATTAATGAAAAATATATTCACAAACCATTCGAACGATTGGATTAGTTTTGACTTTCTTAGCTCTTGAGGCATAGCGAAGGGTATTGATTGTCTCGGATGAGTCTAATTTGTGTGGAGACACACAAGCGATCTGTCCGTACATTACAGCAAAACTCAATCAAATATATAATGTCTTCTAAATTAATTGACTTTTAATTATTATAGTAATGCAAACATTTGCAAACACTTGGCTCCGGGTTATCAGCCCTCAGAAAATGTCTACAATTTATGAGAACCAAAATTAATATACATGTTAGAGAACATAATTGGCCAAGGTGCTATTATAGACCACTCATTCATTCATTTTCTTCAGTGAAAATAATACCTCTGAATAAATATGACTCAAAACTCATATTTTGTTTCAATATTTCAAATAATACTAAAATTGTAAACAATTTTATTGCTATTATTGTATAATCTTTTTGAATGACTTCACAAATACAGTACTTTATTCAAAATAAATCTCATCTGTCTTTTCCTGACGACTGTCCCCATAAAGATCCAGTCTTATGGGGTAATGATTTTTCTCCAAAATATTTTGTATTAATATTTGTAAAAATTTGCAAAAAATTAATTTATTGACTAAAAAAACGATTCGTTTATTGTCATAAAGAACTCAATTGACAACACTATTGAACGTAAGCCCAATTGAAAGCAAAGACAATAAAAGTAATCTTTTGATAAAAAAAAAGTTTATCTCAAAGAACATAAACAAAAAATAATGGACTCATTAATAACTGATGAGATGTTTGAAAATCAATTTTGAGTTCTTAGAACCCGTTTATGTGAATCGTTAATAAGAATGCGTTTAAAACACAACTTTTGATTGATTTTAATTTAGTTTTAAACTCAAAACTCATTGCAAGAGAAGACTAATTGAAGCAATAAATAGAAATAAAGGTATGCTTTGGAGTTACCATTAGAGTCATTCCACTGCCAGAAAGACTGTCTGCGAGCAGTTTAGTGAGAGTGGAGTCTCGATAGGGAATGTGTCCGCTTCTCCTCTTGGGATCAGACAGAGAGGAAATACAGTTGCCTTCAGAGAGTAAATAAAAAAAGGTCTAAATATAGGGCTATATTTGACTAATATTTGCTGTGTTTTAACTATTTGTGAGCACTGGTACCTAAAACAAGTAAAGACCGATTGATATTATTGGCTTCAATTAGTGTCTCTCCTCTACTGTTTGTTCTCTTTGTCTTCTCACTGCCTGCCAGGTCCACCAGACATAGCCGTCCCTCTCGTCTGATATATCCCTTTCAACGCACAAAAGGAGTTGTAATTATATCAATGGTATCACAGGCGCCACAAAGCCATTGGAAAGGTATAGAAGACAGTGCTTAGACATATGTCGGTGCTGTACCTGAGGATCTTCGGGGTCTTGTGTCTCAGAAGATAAGGTTATTGTCATAACTGAATGACTTCGACTCGAGTTATCATTCATACTATGACTTCGAACCGACCTATTCTTACAGCCTTTAAAGCAAATATTCTTCATTAAGACCTCAATTGCAATCATAATCAATGCAAACCTTCCTCCAGAACTCCCTCCAAATCATTGATGTCTTCGCACTCGACTTTGAACAGATTCTCGGCATAAAACCCCCGGTCTTTAGCCCAGCGAACGTTCAGACTTTTGGGCGAAGGATTGAGAAGATCGAGAACCTGGAGATGAGATGAGATGAATGAGTGGTTCAATAATAGTAATTATGTTTGAATATAAACAATATATTTGATAATAGATATGTCAGTGCTATCAGTGCTGCCAGTGTTGCCAGTCCTGCCAGTCCTGCCAGTCCTGCCAGTGCTGTAATACCTGCTCGTTATAGACTTCGAGGTAAGAGACGTGAATAATGTAGAAAAGACTTCTGTTTTTCCTGAGTTTGATTTGTTCGAAGAGGTAGGCAAAGGCTAATTGGACGACACCAATAATTTTCTTCTCTCCAGTCTCTCCTCTCTCTCCCCGGCCATCATTACGACTTCCTTTGCCATGTGAGGAGTTCTCGGACTCAGGCATTTGCTACCAAACCATGTAATGACAGTTTGAATAAATAGAGACAAATGTTAGCTATAGTTAAGACTCATAACTAATATCACTAAACATTAGTAATTTGTGACTGGAGTGTGGGTTCAGGCGATTCCTATGTGTTCACTATAACTGAATCTCACATTCAAATTACCCCTCAATGTGTTGTAACCTCACATTAGCCCTAACTTTGCATCACTACTACCTGTCCATATATACACATATTGTCGATTTGATATAAATTTTTTGCATTTGTTTCAATGAAAGGAAAGGTATCTTAACTCAAATTTAATGCTTAATAGTATTATAATAGTCGAGGAAATGGCAGATAAGACAGACCTCAAACGCATTGCCTGTCAAAGTGTATGTCTTCCCGGAGCTGGTCTGGCCGTAAGCCAATACAGTACAGGCAAACCTATTATGTCATAAACGCCTCAATGAGTTATAATTACTAATTAACGAAAGGATCGGTGTTTGTTACCCGTCCAAAGACATGTCAATCAGGCGTTTCACTCCTGAGTGTTCGAACACTTCTTCTTGAGTGGCTTCGGGTTCGAAAACAACGTTAAAGGTGAAGGACCGGTACTGTCCTGATATAGGATCGCAAACCTATGAGAGTTGGGACAGGCATTCGAGGGATAGTTAGCTCCAAAACCAACAAAAGTTACAGAATAGTCATCAACAACAACATCAACTTTGGTGGTATGTGTGCTCTGTTAGCTTATGCAGTGATTAGGGGCTCAACTAAACCTATTATTAGCATAAATAGTGTGGGCTAAGGGCTAACACATAGCACAGGCACATACATTCGATCCCAATTATAGCGAACGCTTTGTTTCACTAAAACAGTTGCTCTAAAAGTGATCATTAGATTCGTATTGATCTTTGCTTTCAAAGAGTGTCAATGCTATCGGTGCTCTCACTGTACTTGTATTTGTCCGGCGTCCGGAAAGCTAAAGGATGACTGATCCTTACGGTCCACAAACTGGGTCTGTTTTGTAGAGATCGGACGAACTCTGGATTGATGTAAAGATAACTCAATTAAGACAACAGCAATTGTATGGCAAATGCATAGCAGAGCACATGTATGTTATGAACACATATAGCAAACCTGATAACAACGTTAATGTTATCAAATCCAGGCTCTCGTCGCTCTTCGTGGAACAAATCATTAGAACCTCCTCTTCCTGTCATTTCATCATTTTGGTCAACAATTTTAGAACTTAATGTCGAACTCATCTCAACACTGGATCAGACATTTGCCACAACTGACAGAAAACACTAAACGTTAAACATATTTATTAATAGCAATTAAATTATACGAAAAGCAAAGCAAAGCAAACGTTAAGAGTTTGAAAGTTTCAGAGAAGCAGCGAAAGTAGGAAAGTATGAAAGTATGAATGCATGAGAAATGAAGAATCGCTTCACCAAACCTGACATACATTAAGACTTGAAGCAATCAAATCAACTATATTTCAGCTCTACTGCCATTCCTTCTAATGGTTGACAACAATTATTAATATTATTATGAAAACTAAGTTTGTTTTGAATTACATTAGAAACAAACCTTTCCTTCGCTATGGAAACAGTCGACTATTTCTGACAAAACATCATATTTTCGAAAAACTTATTAACAAAACATTGTATTATATTATATAAGCGTTGCTCACATTTTCGTGTAATTCTTCAAGAGCTTTCGTCAACACAATTGTCTATAACTATGAAATCGATTTATAAATAATTTTAATTTAAATAATCAAAAAATATTTGTAAAAATTGCAATAAATTGCTTTTGAGTTGAAATAAGTCATAAAAGATTGAAATATATTTTGTTTGCAGAATAGATGCAAAAGATGTGGGCATTGATTGAGTAATGGTTTTGATGTGTGAGTGCATTGACTTTATTAACAAATTTCAATGTTTATTAAAGTGTGAACTAATTGTTGTCAGACTTTGTATTATTATTTAATTAACAAATTATATGAAATTAATATAAATTTAAAAGTTTTACTTTTATTACTCATTCAGACATTATTTATAATAATTTGTGAAAACAAGACTTTATTTTTGATTACATGAAACTCCATTTGCGTTAATGTTTGGCTAAACGTTTGAATAATAGATTAGTTGTTAATTAATGGATGACATCAACAGCAATGAAGACATGAATAATTACTTCAAAGTTCAAACCCTTCTCTTTTGTTGCCATTTATCTGTTCATTCAAATCCTTCTCAATTAGAAGTCAATCAATTCAATAGAGATGATAATATGACCAAGATGATGGTCCTATGACCAAGATCATTCATTAAAATAAAAAATATTTAAACAAAAAAAATGATTTGATTTTTGAATAAAACATGTATTAAAAATTGTCGAATAGTTGAGGCACTGTATCATAACCAACCTAACCTAACCTTGCACACTTTGCATTCTTAACGACAAAATATTTCAAATTCAATGACAAAAGGCTTTGAATAAAACAAATAATTTTTATTCATTTCATAAATAATTAGAAAAAAAACAATTAATCAAAAAATTTTTAATAAAAATGCAAACAAAATGTATTATTATTTTAATATAAGAGAAAAATTGAATAAAACAATGAATGCAATAAATGCTGTAAAATATTTAGTGAACATTGAAATGGTTTTCATTAAATGTTGGTTTAGTTCACGTTTTACTACATTTCAAACATGAAAATAATGTTTATCTAAAGGTATGTGTTTTACTCGAATACATAAATAGATGCTTTATATCAATATATATGTATATAGTTATCAGTTGTCTGTTGTCTGTTGTCTTCCCTGTTCTCTAACGAGAAGAGGACGAGACGAGAGCAGAGCCTATAGAGCATAAGGATGACGACAGGCTTCTTACGTTCCTAAGGCTTCTTATGCCATAATCTAAGCTTAATTTTGAGGCCACACAAGTGGTGCTCATATTTTCTAAGAAGGGAACGATACCTAACCTAAAGGTACTTCTCATATATGAGTGCAAACAAAATGCATATAAAAAGTGAAACACGAAAGTCAAGACTCGTATAGTAATTACCATTAGTTGGAACACAACGAAACACAACCAAAACATAATTATAAGTCTTAAATGTTTCTCAAATAAGAGCTGAGATATGAGTTTATTGGAGGACAGGAGCGGGTAATTGAGATTTTTGAAGGCCTGCCATCACATTCTGAGCCGTTAACACAGCCATTGCCAGTCGGGTCTCATGGGAGGCACTTCCAATGTGTGGCAATAGTACTGAAAAAGTATAATAAATAATAAATAACTTGTATTTTATAGCAAAAATCAATGCTTTGAAGACAACTGTAATTCAAAATTATTTTAATTCAATTCAAATGTTTTCAATCAATTGATGACTGAAACCATTGAAAGACCAAACATGACATCAAATACTGAATGCGATTGCAATCAAACGACTCTTTGAGTCATTAGATTCAGTGGTAATACTCTTCTACTGTATATTAAATCTAAAACATTCAATGTTAGGGATGTTGTCTAATGCATGGGATGTATGGGATGTATGGGTCAAACACTCCCTCTATTTAGTGGTGAGTTTAGAGAAAGAAAGCGTTTGTTAATTAAATGCAATGTTTGGCAACTTTTGTCAACTGCTGTCTAATGTAGACAATGAGGACCTAATGCAGACCTACCGGCGTTAGACAGTGATAGGAGTGGGTCGTTGAGAGGAATCGGTTCGACTTCCATGACGTCAATTCCCGCTCCTCTGATGTCTCCGTTGTTTAATGCACTGTAAAGAGCACTTTGATCCACAACTGCTCCACGACTCGTGTTAATAAGAATTGCGGTCTTTTTCATGAGTTTGAAAGCATTGCTATCAAACAAATGTCGGGTTTTGTCGTTCAATAAACAACCAATGATTACGAAATCACTCTTTCCTAACAGTTCCTCAAATGTTACGAATTGAGCACCCAATGAGTCGACCGAAGGCTTTGCAGCACTTCCACAATAAAGTATTTGCTTTGGTTTGAATGCAATTAGTCTTTGAAGAACAGCCAAACCAATACGACCCACACCCACAAAACCAACAGTGCTGTCTTTGATGGACTGTCCGCACATAAACATGTGATCCCAACCCGGCTTCCATTGACCACTAAATCATTGCAAATGAATATAAAGTTTTTTACATTAAATGACAATAAAATGTCTTAAAGTGTATTCTCCAGGACTTAGTCATACTTTCGAAGGGCTTTCTCGGCCTCAAAGAGTCGTCGAGAAGTGGCCAACAATAATGAGATGGTTAGCTCTGCGACCGCATCGGTCAGTATGTCGGGTGTGTTTCCGACCGCAATCCCTCTCTTCCGACATTCCTCTATATCGATGTGATCGTAACCGACAGATAAGGTGCCGATCACTCGGAGAGAGTCAGTGGCGGAGTTCAATACTTGAGTGTCGATGCGATCAGAGAGAGTGCACAACAAACCATTCTTGCCTTTTATGCGCTCCAGTAACTCATCCCTGGGTATGATAGTTGGGTTCTGCCATACATCGAGAGCACAGTGAGGTCTGAGCATATCAAACATTAGTTCTGGTAAATCGGGTCGAGTCACTAAACACGATAACATTTTGGTCTGTGCTCTCAGGATGTGCTGCACTGTATTCAATGAAATGGCATTTCTTTCGTTTAATTTCCTCAACCATACATTCAATACATTCAATGCATTTCACGATATTATTTCATTCATAACAGCTTCACATAAAACAAAATACAGTCTCTCTTATGAAAAAAGGGATTCAATGACTCAGTCGTCGGTCACGTAATGAGAGATAAGAATAAAAATGTTTATTAGTTTGAAATCATCTGCTCTTATATTATAATTGTCTTTGAAATTAAATATAATTTCAAACGCAATAATCGTTTTATAAAATGCTTTAAGTTTTTTGTTTTGAGTCAAAAGTCAAAAACATTTTAAAATTAAATCAATTAATTTGATTGCATTTCAATGCATTTTAACGATTCAATGACTTTGAAAATAAATATGAAGTCATAAAATATTGTCAAATCAGTGGAAAAATGCTTTTCACTATAAATGAATAAATGAAAACATGTGAAAAATTGCAATTTTTATCAAAATATATTTCAATGAATTTCAAACAGATATTTTGATAGCAAAACATGAATTGAGTTAAAGAAAAAGCAATCAATTGTTACAAATAATTTCACTCTTTTGAATATCTTATACAGACTTGAGTTTGTGTTCATCTCTAGTATACCTAATATTACCTAATTTTATGAATCAATTTTATGATCATTAGAAGCGCTAAAACAAGAACTTCTTGTAATTATTGGCTCAAAACTCAAACTCAAACTTCCTGTCAGTCAAACCCTTTAAACCCTTTGTTGGTTCACTAATAACATGAGAAGCCCTGATGACATGAAATCATTTTATGCTTTTCTGACTTTTATATTTAAATTCTAAACATTAAAAGTTAATCAAATAAAGAGTTTTTGTAAAAACATGTCTTTAATTATGATTTGTAATTAAGAAATTTTAACTTTAATTGTCAAACAGATTACAAGCAAAAGTATTTGAATATAATTGTATGTCTGCTATGATTTTAAAGCAATAAAACATAAAAGTTATAAATAATTTACAATAAGTGCTTACATTAAGAGTTAATTAGCTTTTAATGAATAAATTAGTTACGAATCTATAAATTGGTTATAATTAAATTCAATCCAAAAATGTTTTATTTTTCTCATAGTTAACAATGAGTTTTAAAATACAATTCAATATAGAGTTAACTTATAATTGTTTAATGAATTATAATTTTCTAATAGTGTTTGAATGTTGTCTTGTGTTTGATTTGAACAGACTTTGAATGAAAAACATTTCATATTAATTGAACTCATTGTGAACGCGAATTTTGATAAAGAAAACACTAATTTTGAGTGAAAAATGACTGTAGTATTGGTTGTATTTTATTAAAACGTTATGAAAATTATTTAATAATATTACTAAACGTATTAAATATACTGTAATTGTTTTAAAAGATTTTTTGGAAATTAATTTTTGAAATAATAGGTCAGAGAATGTCATAAAAGTTTTTATGAGAAAAATAAGTTTCGATTTGTTTTAACGATTTGTTAAGTAATAAAGTTGTCATAAAATGTGATTTTTATATTCAATTACAAAGTGGAAAATATTTAAATAAATTTGTATTTATTGATTAAACCACAGAATAATGTGGTGTTCAATACAATGACGAATCTCAATATGAATATCAATTTCAAATGGATTAACAATTTTCACATTAATGTTCATTTGATAAATTGATTTCAAAACCAAATCGCTTTTGGCGTTAATATAGGAAAATAATTCTTAATTAATGTCTAAATCGTTACATATATTATGTAATCGACTTTAATCTCTATCGAAATCAACTGATGGTTAAACAACTTGTAATTATTAATAGATTTTATTGCAAAACTTTTATAATATTTGTGTATTTTATGTACAAAAAGAGCAAACTTTGAGATTTTCTTTCAACAAAAGTTATAAAACATTATTATTATTCAACTTAATTGCCAATCATTACTATTGATACTTAAGGCCAGGGCTTTTCTTACCTTCAAATGTGCTCTAACTCTAACCCCAGACCACCGATGAAGATATGAAGATATCATAACTCAATGCAAACAAGTATTTCATTATTAAACATAAGTTTCCTAAAAATTCCCATTTTTTCAATTGCATAGAATATTCGTTATCATTATTTAAGGAGAGGGAGGAGTGAGAGAGACTCCCTCTGAGGGAGAGAACGAGGGAAAGGGGGAGAGGGAGGGAGGGAGAGAGAGAGAGAGAGAGAGAGAGAGAGAGAGAGAG